>JAODUH010073939.1:0-13174 GCA_027564835.1 Typhlichthys subterraneus
GTTTAGGTGTGCCGACCATGGTGCCGACAGCGAAAACGACCAGATGGTTCATCCAATCAACTGCCAAGTATTTTTTTCAAAGTACAGCCATTCACAAACAGTTTCAATGTACGGCTCCCCAGATGGGCTTGTGACAACAATTCCTCTGGCATATCAGGTAACGACACCGCGTCTTGCGCTGAAAAGTTGAGAATGTTTTAACTTTTATGCGCGTCTAACAAAATGCTAAAAGAATGCGAAGCGCGGCGCCATAAAAAAGCACATACCAGTCGCGCTGTACCATAGGAAACCAATGGTTTTGCTGGCGACGTGTGATTGGGCCATTACAGTATATTAGAGCCCTCCATGTTAGCCTGCAGCTCATCCAATGCGCCGCCATGCAATACTATCTCACAGCCTCTAATGTTGAGAAATGGCTATGCGTTGGCCTCACGTCTTCGTATTTACAGGGCCAGCGCTTCCATTACGCTTGGTTCAATTAGGTCACAACACAGTCGCTAATGGGAATTAAGTGCTTAATGGTGGCCGTTTGGACCTCTGCAGAACCCACCGAAGCTCATTAAGGAGCGCAAGGGTCTGTAAAAGGGACAACTCCAAATGCCGCCTCCCGCAGCACCGCCACGAGTGGTACGTACGTGCACACGCGCGTGCACACTTACACACTTTTGATTGTCTACAATCACAAAACAAGACCGGACGGTAGGAGCTGCTCATGCACGTAATAGAGGGAACTGTGAAATGAACAGGAAGCGAGACAGCCAATAAGGTTATTTGGCTTATCAAGGGCATCATCGCATGACTGGCCCAGGCTATTGGCAGCAAGGCTCAGCATGACATGACTTGAATCGGTCCTTTCTCTCCCTTTCTCTGAGAAATGCCCTGAATTTTCACGTACATTCCAGAAATCGCAGAGATCATATTATTCTGACCCCCTTTCCTTGGTTGTAATGAGCAATTGATCATTTTGTCACCGCAGGAGCCCACACAAAGCCAATGAACAAATGCTTGTCCATTCTATTTGTTTCCTGCAGCCGTGAAGCACAGGTTATAACATCATGCTCTATTCCCCCATAGCAGATAGCATCTGTCGCAGAGGATATTTCATTCACTTCATTCACAAAGGATTTTAGAGAGTGAGCTTGGTTTTATCACCTATTTTGAAAAACCTGCATCATGTGTGTAAGTAAATATAATATTGATTATTATTATTAATATCTCCATTTTTAAACATCTCAGCGCTTGCCTGTTCTGTACACTTTATATTGATGTGTGAGAGATTAAGGCAGTTCCATTTAAAAAACCCTACATTACTCTTTCACATAATTCCTAAATAACTTCCTTCACCCCACATGGGAGAAACTGCATTCCCAAATCCCTAACCTGACCTAATCCTCACCCAGCAGTGCAACTGGACTCTTGGGAATCACAGTCATCCCCTTAGCAATGTGGTCACTTAGCTTGGAGGTTTATTATTAGCCTGGCTAGCTCAGACCATATAACAGCTGCTACTTTAGCCTGAAACCAGTAATAACAATATTCCTTACTAACAAATACATACAAATGCAATTGATCTTTCCCAAGCCCCGCCCCTTTTTGCATGTCCTCCAGTTACAGTAACTAGGTAGGACAAGTGAAAGGGTCGGGGCTTGAATGCACTCTTAATTTATTGAGACAAAAACGGTATACACTCTCTTACTCATTAACGCATTCAGTTTTTCCTTAATTGATCTGACACCGTAGACTGCTGGTGACTTGCTACATGGGAGCTGTAGTTTGTACTTTTGTTCATCACACTGGTGGCAGGGTAACAACGGCTTTCCTCCAGCGGTGAGCTATGCAACAAAAGCTGCACAAACACAGCATTCTGTTGACGTAGAGGAAAAGAAGAGATTGAGAAAAGAAGGGTTAAACTAAGACAGATGAAAAAGTAAAAGCAAAGACCGGGTGATCATGTGTGTGCTGTTTGTGTGTGCGTTTGTGTGTTAGAAAGAATATCTATTTAACAGAGAGACTACAGCCACATTTGCAGACAGACCGTCCATCCAAGATAAATCCTCCGAGCGCAGACAAAGATATAGAAGATGAGGAAATGGGGAAGTGTGGAAGTGGATTAGGATGGATGGATGCAGGGATGGGGGCTGTTGTGTCACCTGGTGGAAAAGCTGTTCAACTCCGGCCAGTAAGGAGATTTAGATGCAGTCAGCTGCAGAGAGGCCTGGGAAAAGAGGTGTAGGGTGACGGGACCATCTCTCTGGCCACTTTCTCTGTTCTCTGAGAAGAGAAGAGGCGACAGCTGGCACTTTCTGACATAACCACGCTATGTAGCTACAGCAAAGCTTGAATGCCTCGGTTGCTGTCTTCCTGTGTGGCAGATCTAATCACACGTCTATGTATATGAGTCACGGCTAATGTGCTCAAAGTTCCGTATGCGCTAAGTTATGTGATGCAATCCCGTCTTCTACAGCAGCAGCAAGTGACATGAGATTTCTCTCTATTCCCCATTATAATTTCCTTCCCTATTTCACTGTATCCACACTTCCTCTCTTCTCCTCTTCTCCTCCTCTTCTCCTCCCTTCTAATCCCAGAGTCTCACATGGAAGACTGTTAGACTCTCGCAATGAGACAGGGAATTGTGACGCGCAACTTAAATAAATGTCCCCCCGGGAATGACGTGTCTTCTTCAGGCCTGTTTGCCAGAGGCCACAGTCATCCCGGGAGGTTGTAAGCATGTGCAAGACAGGACATCACAATGGAGATATATCTGTTTGCCTACGGCTACTTCACAGGCTTAATTCAAGAGTTGAGGAGGGGCGATAATGTAAACACTCTGAAAGGGGACTTGGCCGCTCTGTTTTCATCACACGGTGCGCTGCAAAACACCGCCTTAATATGAATAGAGCTGCAAGACATGCTACAGTCTAGCATGTCTTGGTTGGCTGTCGCCTCTGTGTTTAGCTTTATGAAGGGCTCTCTTATCGAATAGTGACAGTGTGTGAGCGCCCGGTGTCTTTACCTGGATGCACGTGTGTGTGTGTGTGTGTGTGTGTGTGTGTGTGTGTGTGTGTGCGTGCGTGCGTGGGTGTGTGTGTGTGTTTTGTGTGCGTGTGTGTGCGTGTCTGTGTGTGTCTGTGTGCGTGCGTGCGTGTGTGTTTAGATCTCGAAGGAGACCACACGGTTGGATCAATGCTCTCCCGAAAAGATGTGATCAATGGCGGTCTTCCTCTCTCCATCGCGGTCTCTCTCTTTTTCTCCTCATCTTCCTCTTCCTCCCTTGCAGGTCTTATCGCTGCCGAACACTCCTTTCTCCCCGGCAGCAAAGACGCGTTGCGGAGGAGGGGGCCCGGCGAGTAAACAAACGCGCCGGATGGTAGCCGTGCTGTTAACAATCGGCCGGGACATGTGCAACAGTGGCTGGGCTTCTTTAAGCCGTATTGACACCCGGGCGAGTTCTCCACAAGGGACGCGGCGGAAGAGGTCAAAGTTGTTGTTTCCCGGATGTCCTTAACCAGTTAAATTGAACCATATTGTATATCGTTACAGTGTGTTTGTGTGTGTGTGTGAGAGTGTGGTTCCCCGGTTAATTTACTATTGGCAGGTTTGGGAGCTTCACCTGTGGATTTGAGAATGATATTGGGGTTTTGCGGGAAGACGTTGGAGACTTCCATTAAATATTGATCCAGCTGTCCTGCTGACAACCCCCCTCTTCCCCAACCTCACCGCCTATATAGGGGGGTTACAGGGGTGCCAGTCAGTGCACATTTCTGCTCTAGGGTAGCCTTGTTTTAGCCTGGCTCCTCTTCACTATTGCTCGCAGCTAAACATTTTTCCCATTGAGATTATAGTTTGGAGACCCTGATCACATTAACGTTTTAACCAGCCACCCTGCTGGCGGTCCATTCAGGGTGGGTTAATGAAAAGACGTTGAAGTTAAGCAGGTTTGGAAATGGTGGTAGAGCTAGATGAGGCAATCAAAACAGTTGTAGCCACACAGGCTGTCCAATAGTTTCAAAGTTATTAATCAGCAGTGAATATCGGGACACCAGGCTAGCCTGGTTTAATCAGACCGGGAATAAATTTTTTGTGAATAGGGTCTGGACACACTGGATTATTTCTTTCTTATAGTCTTCAGGCTCATTTTGAAACTGCTGGAGCAGCCTTCTAACCAATCGCCGTTGCTACAACTGTTTGTATCACTTCATCTAGCTCTTCCACTGCCATAACCAAAACCAACCAGAGTGGCTGAGCAGGCGCTAATTTTTCCAGACTATAATATCAGCAAAGACAGAGCTGAGGGCAACAGTCAGGTGGCACCAGGCTATTGTAGAGTGACCTGAGCATTAAGCATAAAAGCAAGCAAACTGCAACCCTCCACAAGGTAATGGGGAGGGGTGGGGGAGATCACATAATGTGGTACATATATCACACGGTTGCATTTTAGCATTATAAATACGCTCCTTCATATGCCTGAACTCCACCGTGCACATCTTAGTGGATCATTTTATAGCATAGCTAGTATACGTTCTAGCTTCGAACATTTTATTTCTGTGTGCCTGAGTCAACACAGTATGGCTCCGTTGTCTGGTTCAGTTAAGTGGTATCGCTATCCTGGGTTTGCTCAGGGTCTCCAGGGAAGGGGCTGGGCAAGAGAAAATAGGGGTTGGGGCGGTGGGGGCTCCATCTATCATGTGATATCAATTGCATTTCCTGCTGAGTGGATTACAGCCCTAATCCATGGCACACAACCCCCCTCCCGCACCCCACCCAACCCCAAAGTAAACATGCGAGAGGTGAGAGAGCGGGCTGCTGTTTCGTCTCAAAGTGTCCCGGCACTGCTATGACTGACACCGCCTTAAACCCACTTGTCGTCCATCCTCGTGACTCAGACGATCACATAACACTGATCGATTGCTTCTTGCAATCTCACACTCGCGCATGAAATAGACTACTTCTGGCGCGTACACAAGCTAGTAGGGTTGCAACACACACACACACACACACACACACACACACACACACACTTGGACACAAATACAAATAGAGAATTCGTCATGTTCACCATAGGAGGAAAATAAGGTACAGTATGTATTTCTCTGTGTGTACCAGGCATATGCCGTGGCTGCCAGAGGGACATTTCTTTATTTTTCACTGTGCTCACACCTTCTTCAAAATGTAAATGACCCAGATTCCCGCCAACATCGTTCCCCCCACAGTCCCAAAACTAGTAAGTCAGAGGAAAGAGAAAAAGCTGGTGCGTTTGGTTGTATGTGCGTATATGTGTTACCGGCACCCATGGGCCTGTGTTTACTTCTGACAGAACCGCAGCCCCTCACCACAGAGAGCCTCCCTTCGGCAGAGCTGCCTGCTCCCGTTCGCTAGCCCATGGCTGTGGCCCCTGAGGCGGGCTACATCAGGGCATAGGCCCCCGCAGAGAAGCCCCATTGTGTCTGTCAGCAAACTGTTAGCAGAGAACCCAGGGCGCTCTCCAAGCACACCTCTAGCAAGCTAACAGAGTCCCATCAAAAGGGGCTGAACGAGTGGTCATTTGCTATATGGATCCATGTAAATTGGATTAATTATTGAATGGAAACCCGTGGTATTAAAAATGACGAAAGCACAAGGACTTGGGGAGCAATGGGAGATTAATATAATTGATGTTGGCACACAGGCTGTCAGGAGACACATGCTCACATATACACACAGTTTTACGTGTTATTTATTCATACCCGCGTGTCTTTCTGTCTTTGCAAACACACAAACAGCAGCAGCATGGACACAAAGCCGGAAGAATAGGCACACGGCAAGGGGCAAATTATTACCATGCGTGTCGATATAGAGATAGGAACTTAACCAGATTTCAAAGCTTGGATTAAATGCCAGATGTCGTTTGATGCCAGAAATTAGTGAGGTTTTCCATAACTACAATTAAAATAGGAAGGATGGAAAAGGAAAAAAAAAACAAAGCAAATTCTAGGAACGATTTAGCTATCTCTAAATGAACAGGCCTTTCCTATGTAGTTATCCAGTGAAATCACATCGGTATACACATTCAAAAGATATTGCACTGTTGGAGGTATCCACGCATATTGCCAGGTATTGCATTGATTTATTTTCCAATCCCGTTTAGTTTCCAATGTCACAACTCAACCCACATAGCCTTCAATGATAATTAAAATAATGTTGTAAAATAAATAAAAATAACAAAATACACAATTAACATGAACAACTAATTTCTGAAAAGGTATTGTCATGAAATACCTTTGAGTGCAGTATTTATTAAGTGCCTGCAGTTGAATACAGTTGTTTTGGTAAAACAATGTAGTTTAATGACTCTCAAGTCTCAAACAATACTGAATACTTGACCGCATCTTTCTACAATGACCTAAAGCAATGGAACATATTGGGTAGAGTGTATAAAGCAGAGGTTTGAGGTTTTTCTCGTTATAACAAATCTTGATTCTGACTTTAGAAAAAGGACAGGTACACAGAAACCAGTCCATATGACGCATAGCTTGTAAAGGCAACCATTCAGTATATCTGTCTTCTTTATTTGTCACCAAGACATTAAAATAATAACCCCAACCCGATTATAGGAAAACCATAGACCATTGGTTGCCGCCATTTAGAAAAATGTAAATAATCAGCGCCTATTGAGGACAAGGTTAGGTAATGTTATGTTATTATGTTATTTATTTGAATCTATTTTGGTATAATTTAGAAATGGGCATATACTGTAGAGTACTAACTGTTACAAATGGTAAAATTAACTTTTGTACTAACTATTCTTACTAATTATTATATTTATGTATTTATCATAATTAACTGCATTATTAGATATAAACTTACTTTACTCCTTATACTTGAAGCATTGCATACACTACTTATTGACACTGTTTACACCACTGAAGTCATGATGCTGCAATAATGATTGTCAATTGCATCCGGTTTCTCTGAGATGTGGTTCCCATGCACAGATACAGTCATTACTCCATCAATGTGTTACACTGATAATAATAATTGACAGTTTTATCCAAATCTGAGCGGTGATTGGTAGACAGATTATTTCCATTTCTACAGTGAATGCAATTAATGCACAAAAACAGTTGTCACTCCATTTTGTGTTGTCTAGCCAGTTACATGCCGAATAGATGATAGAGGAAGACAGTTTTTTTCTAAAACACTGTTGCAGGTATAGACATTATGTGTGGACAGTTCTGTGACTGCATCACTTGGCGACCTCGTAAAGATGACGATGATATAGCCTACAGTATACTATGAGGCATCCACTTATTCAAATTTCTATGTTGTCATCTACTAATTGTGCTCCTCCAAACTATGTGATCTGGCATGGAGGAGTATAACCAGCATGGTTTCATCAGTACATTTGGCAATTCATCAATTGGACACAAATCCCAAATTGACTCAGACCCTTGTGTATTCATCTGTGTGTAGTTAAGGGTGAATGTAAGGCTAAAGTTACACCAAAGGTTTTTTGATGTTGCCATATAGTTTCACAAAGACACAAGGGCGACCATCAAGCAAATGCATTGAATGAGGGCCAGGGTTCAAATTTAACCAGGCCTTTCCTGGCTGACAGCTGTTGGAAACAAAATGGGCCAGTATGCTTTATTTACTAGGCTAGGCTAAACGTGCAAGAAAAAGAAATAGGTTAGTTTGTGTGTAGGTGTGTGTGATGTGTGTGTGTGTTCCATTGATCTTGGTGTTAATCTTCAGAGGATATATGGAAAGGTCTTTGCAAGGACAAGACATTGGAAATACTTTATTGATTACTGGAACATTGATTAATTGATTGATTAAAATACAAAAAACAAGATAGACAAGACAAGACGTGCAGATCTGTCTTAAGAATGGGGATTCTGGGTGACTTAAATTTATAACAAAAAATTCAAGCCTACACCTCAGTCAAAACAAAGCCTTTTATACCAAAGTGTCTGTATAATACCATTGTGAAGAACAGAACAGACCGTTTATATCTAATAAGCGACTTGCATAATCAATTTTGTTATCAGTGTTTCAAAGTAGGTTAAAAGTTTATGGTAATCAATTTGTGAATAGACCAATAGGCGTATACACATCCCTAGACAAGGCATACTATTGGCTCTAATCTCTGTAGATCATTTAACCACTGGTAACTATCGGCATTTCACCGCCCTCATGCCTTAACATTAGATGCTCATTGGTGCTGTCATCAGTCTCTTGAATGCACTTCTACCCAATAGGCGTTGAGGAAGGCGGACCCTTTCTGTGGAATACTCTCGCAGAGTGGTAGAACCGAAGGTCCCCGAGCGCACACAGTGAGGTGGAGAGTACAGCGTACGACTCTTTGGACGGAGATAACGGTTTCTTTCCCTCTCCACTCCGACCACAAGAACCATTTAAACCACATTTTCTGCTTCAAGGGGTCGTCTAACTACAGTGATCGATACGTGGGGGGGAACGAGGGATCTGATATTCAAGTTTTTTTCTTTTTGCTTTTTTTTTTGATTTTCATAAAACAGGATTCTGTTGGTTGTGGTTTGTTCACGGTCTCGTTGCAAAGATGATGGTCGGGGAGATCGAAGTGAAGGAGCGACCGAGGCCGAGTCCCGACTATTTGATGCAACTATTAAACGAAAAGAAGCTCATGACCAGTCTACCAAATCTCTGCGGTATCTTCACACACCTTGAGAGGCTGCTAGATGAAGGTAAATGGCCGTCTGTAGCGGGGAAGTCGGGAGGGAACGCGTGACCACAGCGCAGTCCGGCGCGGGGTTCGGCGGACATGCCTGCTGCATTAGGAAACGTACAGTCGCAGTAGGAGTCTACGCCACATTTACTGTACAATGTATGCTAGAAACGACCACACTTTACATGAATTAGGGACTGTCGGTTACCCAAAACGTAATTTTTATTGTTTGGTTACTAATCTCTAGACGTGAGAGTTTTACGTCGGAGTGTCTTCTGTGCCGTAGGCTGTCTACCGAGTTTGTTTTGCAATCTTTACTTTGTGACTACAAAGGAAAACTTTATTTTTACTTGGATCAAATGAACAACACAACCCACCAATATCGATGTGTTTTGACCAACCTCCCTTCGAGTTGTTCTGTAAACAGCTAGGGGTTGTGTTTTGTCAGTTATATAAATGATGGCCTGATTGAAAGGACACACCAGAGCAACTTAGCCTAGCTAGACTAGCAGCGGCACGAGGAACTGAAGCTAACTAGTGCAGTATGTACGCGTGTTGTCGAACTATGGAGCAGACTGTGGGGGGTTCTGTCCTTACCAGCACTAGCCACACATCGCGAAATGAAATCATACGTAACAAAGAGAGACGCATGCTTTTTATTTTACTGTGAATTAACAAGTGTTACATCCATACGGAAAGCAGCACATCGGAATGCGCCTAGTTGTTATCCAAACAATGGACACCGAGTTGCTGGGCGTAATACGTTGTTTTTTTAACCGTACAACTTTTTTGGGGGTTAAAAGTAGCATATTAGGTTTATACAGGACCGTTGTTAATGAGTATGTGTGATGTTTTACACAACGGCTTTTGTTTTCCACATTTTGCTGCAGTCGTGATTTCTTTTTTTTTTTTTTTTTTTTACCAGTACCGTACACCCGATTGAAGCCATTGCCTTTGCTGCACAGCGTAGACGGGGTTTTGTTTAACCTCTCTACTGCGTCGGCCCCTGAAGCCAGCAGGCTTGTTTGCTGTTGACACTATCGATAACAAGACTGTTAAGTGCAAAACCAGGCTCGGGGTTTATATAATGGAGCTAGAGACACTAGAGAGCGCCACATTCCCCTATCGCTGTCCCCGTGATGTGTTTTAATCGGCAGACACAATGTCCTTTTCATTAACATTTTTTTAATTTACACACACTCATTCTTGACGTGTTTGAAAAATGTAGCTTTCTTGTGCCTAATGAAAGAGCCAGTTGCGTAGATGGTTTCAGTTGCATATTAGGTCGAGTTGTGCAAGCAGTTGTCAAACCGGTCGGGGAGGATTGTTTGCGTTCCTTTGCCAACACGCCAGCCTATTTTCTTAAAGTGCAATTTCAATGCCTTTGCACATATTTGAAAGAAACGTTTTGTACAGATGTGTTTGTAGACTAACGGATCAAGACACATTGGTCTATGTATTTTCAGTAACCGTAGATTCACAAGTGTGTGCGGACATTTTTAGTTTTCGATTGGCATTTTCTGTGACCGTGTAAATGATTAAACCTGACACAGACCTTGCTGTAGTAAATGTACTATTTTGGTAGTGGGTGGGTCACAGATGTTATGTTTTAGGGGGATGATAAACAGGAACCCAGTGTTTATTTTTACATTTGTTTTCACTGTCTTCCTCTGTTTTTACATCCCTAGCCTAAACCAATGCAATACCTAATGAAAAAATATCTAATGACACTTGCTTTCTCAATCAAGCAATTCAGCTTTTTTTTTTCTTTTTTTTTTTTTGCTGCTTGCTCAGTAATGTGTGTGTGTGTATATGTATGCATATTTATTTATACTCTATGTTATACTATATTCTTTGTTGTGCCTATATAAACAACTGTCTCAAACTTTCACAAGTCAGCTAAAGTTGCATACAAATTAAATAAACCGCCAATAACTCCACAGTTAACCTTAATGTTTGTTTGTTTTAGTTCATGTTTTACTCTTCAACTACTAGCAAGGTTACCTTGACACCAGGTCAAAATGCATCCCTGTGCCAAATGCCTCGTGTGTGTGTGTGTGTGGTGAAAACCACCCCAGTGCTAAAGGAGTCTGTTTGCTGTTGGGAGCTGTTTGGGGTGCCTGCCCTCTACACTGGGCTGTAACTCCAGTGCCGCATTTGAGTCAGTTCCCAGGCTGTAAACCAGCGTCACTTATGTTGAACTCTGTCCAATGGGTTGTAACATAATTGGGTTAGTACTCCTGTATTATTCACAATATCAGTTGGATTTATTCAACTGACTGTTTTGGTGTAAACTTTATAACAATTTGGCTGTCATATTGGACTGCTGTTCTTATCAGGGCCAATAATAATGCCTTATCAAAAAACTAACTGCAATTGTCTGGGCCAATGGTTATTACCATTGCCGCACATCTTGTTCTCAGACAATATAACCCAGAGGATTTTTATTTTTTACTTTACATTTTTGTCGGGAAATGTGATTTAGAGAAAATGTGTTTGATCTAGTGGTGGGTTTGGCCCATGCTATTTTTTTATTTTTATTACTTGAGAACTGGTTTGGGTTAGAGGCTTGTCTGACAGCATGGTCTCTCTTCAAGGGGCGGTTCTGAGCGTGAAAGCACAGATGTTGCAGAAAAATAGGTAAAGGTAGAAATGAACAAGTGATTTTTAAGATAAAAAAGGCGACAAACAAATTATACATTGTTTTGGGATTACAAGGAGTTCACTGATTAAATCCTCAATGGGCAGCTGTTCAAATGCCCACACTTGTGGTCTGCTGTGATATCTTAAATCGTAAAGTGTCTGTTCTTCGTCAAATCCAAGCATATAAGATAACTGATAACAAGCAAAATGCATGCTGACAATTTCTCTGAACAGTATTATTAACAGCTTGTATTGTCCAATAAAATAACAATGGAAGTGATCAGAACAGTATAAATATTGGTAATGACTACTGTAGCTGGATACTGCAGATTTGTATTGTTATGGAATATCTACATAAACGTACAGGGGTAATTTCTCGCATGGAATAGCCTTAAAGGTGGGGTCATTCTGGTAACGAAGCTTAAATCAAAACAGTATTGTTCTGACTCACGCATAGAAATGCACTGTTACGCAAAGTGTCATACTATGGCTTTGTTGATACGAGTGGTGTTCGCCGCTGTGCTTGTTACTATTTCTGGAGCCGGGGTTTATAAGTAACATATTATTTTTATTAGCGAAATGCGTGCAATTATTTCTTGAATTTAACAAAGCATATTGGCTTACATTTAGTTTGCAATAGCTGACTATACCTCTACCATTTTTTATTTTTCAGAACACGACTAGGCTGACGAATGTGTCGGAATGTCTATTTTTTTTCTGGTCATTCCGAGTTTGTAATCAAACCCGTAATTGCTGATGCTCTAGTCTAGATACTCAGCTAGTCTAAATAATGTCTTTTATTGCTTCTTAAATCAGCAATAAACTGTCCAACCGTAATTGCAAAAGGATTTTCTAAGGATCAATTTGCCTTTTTGACCAACTTGGATTATTTTACACAATTGGAACACAGGAGTGATGGTATCTGAAAATGTTAATTTGTGCGTCTTTGTAGATATTCCATTAAAACAAATGGCCGTTTGCAGCTCCAATATAGTCATTAACAATGTTAACAACTATTTGATGAGAAATAAAATGTAGATACTTTATTTCTGATCAATTTAATGTTAACTTAATGGACAAAACACTATTTTCTTTCAACAGCAAGGAGCTGTAGTGTGGAGTGTGTAAGAGATCCAACCCCATCTAGCACCCCCTCAGTCTTCCTGCTTTTCCATGTGCAGCTGCTTCCTTAGTGAAAGAAAACTGACACCATGGGCATTACCCCCTTGTGACACCCCCCATGTGTAATGTCTGCTCCCCTTTTCTCTGCTCCATTGCTTCAGTGGGTTGTGTTTAGAGTTGTTTAGTGTGTGTGTGCATGTGCATGTGCATAGCCAGCCAAGGTCACACTGGCCCCGTAGACAGGACCTTATTTAAACCTCTGGGCGGTGCAGTTGTCCATATCCCTAAGGCGACACCCGCCATATTATTTTCTTATAGCAATGTATTTAGTTTGTAATTGTATTAGTCTGTGTGCAGCCAACAAGCAGGATTTGCTTGCTTTATTTCTTGGCAGGAAGTCATGGCCCATATTGCGTCAAGCATCAATAGTAGTGTAAGAAGGCCTGTTTTATGAGTTATTGCAGCAGGTGAGGGTGAAGGAGGCACCCTTTTATTTAATTTTTTCTTTTATTTTCTCCTTTTCAAAATGGTGTCCCGTGGCAAGTCTCACTGCACTGTGCAGAATTGTCAGATTGATCGAAGCGGTTTGTTGCAAGTCCCCGCGTTCCGCACAAGCTCAATTCCTGAGCCTCGTTTGTGTATTAGATTTAATAGTCCATTGTTGCAGTGTGTCCAGGCTGTGTGCGTCGTCTCTTGTGTGTGGGGGGGGGGGGGGGGGGGGGGGGG
>JAODUH010073960.1:0-16080 GCA_027564835.1 Typhlichthys subterraneus
ATCTCCACACTGGCCTGGGAACGCCTCGGGATCCCCCAGTCAGAGCTTTCCAATGTGGCTCGGGAAAGGGAGGTTTGAGGTCCCCTGCTGGAGCTCCTGCCCCCGCGACCCGACTCTGGATAAGCGGATGAGGATGGATGGATGGACCAATACAAGTGAAATACAACCGTTCTGGCTGGATACTCATTTCGAGCAAAAAAAAAAGAGAGGAAGATTATATATTTAAATGTATAAAATATTGTGTGTATATTTGTATATTCCAAGGAAGTACCACCAGAACCTCTGTGACTTGGTGTCTGCACAAGACTTGGTACTGAGGTATCTGTTCTCGTGACATCCCTAGTGTGTGTGTGTGTGTGTGTGTGAACTAGCATCCATTTAAACAAGTGTCCCTGGGTTGGCTTCTATTCAGCTGTGGGAAGACAAAGAAGGCAAGAAGAAGATGAATAAGAACAATGCCAAGGCTCTGAGCACGCTGCGACAGAAGATCAGGAAATATAACCGAGACTACGAGACAGAGATCGGTGCCTACAAGGAGGTGAGAGGGGGAGACACACTGTCTCCCACGCTAGACTATAGCCATGTGTGAGGCTCTGTACTGTTGGCTGGGTGAGGTGCATTAACACATTGTGTGTGTGTGTCAGAACCCTCAGGAGTCTGCAGATGAGGAGGAAGAGAAGGAGCTGGAAGAGTCGGGTGAGTTACCTGTGGTCCTGTTACTCGTCACTATTGTATGTGCCCTCCATTGCACTATGTTAGTGAGCACCTTATTGCACTTGGGTTTAGTGTTATTGGGATTTTTGTTTGAGGAATTCTAGACCGCTCTTTGCTGTATTCAATAAAGACTGTGTATCTGTTCCACCTTCATTGTTTCTCCAAAACATCATTCTAATGCAGTCCTAGCCTTATGCACTGGATGATTCCTGCTATGTGCAGTCTCCTAACAGCTGTACTTGTGATCCCCGCACATCAGGCTCCTCCTCAGACAGTGACGGAGAGGGGGATGACGAGGGTGTGTCAGTAAAAGCCTTCTTGAAGAAGCCAGCAGGTGACAGCCTGCCTGAAGCCAGCAAGTTCCTCAAGTCAGCCAAAGGCCCTGGGGTGAGAGAACTACTCCCCGCTTCTAATGCAGGGCCTCTTAACATGTGGGCCTTTAAATAAACTATATTATTTAATCTTTGGTCTTTAGCTTTAGATTAAAACATTTCCATGAACGCACTTCAAGTTCATGTTGCCACTCTCGCTGAAAAACTCTGTAGAGATGAAACTGTATGAAAATGTAATTTCACGATTATAGTAGACAAAAATGATCACTATAATCGTGTTATCACGGTATTATTCAAAATTTGCTGAACTTTTAAACATTTCTGCTTGGTGTTTTTTTTTTTTTGGCGAGTTTACACTAAATATTTAGCAATACCATATTCAACTATAAACTCGGTCTGCAACCAGGGTCGGACTGGCTGGGAGAATGGGGAGATTTCACAAACTGCCGGTCAATGTTACAACCGCGTAGTAGCCTATAGGCTAGTGTTTCTCAACGCGGGCGTTACTACTCCCCAGGGGGCGTTCAGAGGACGGGGGGGGCTCAATATTTAGGAAAGGGGGGCGCTGAGCTTCTCTTTGGCGTTTGTTTTTTTGGCGAGTTTACACCAACAATACCAGATTCAACTATAAACTAGGCCTGCAACCAGGGTCGGACTGGCTGGGGGAATCAGGGGATTTTTAAACTGCCGGTTAATGTTGCAACCGCGTAGTAGCCCATAGGCCCACCGGGCAAAAAAATAAAATGCAGTTTAATCTGCAGTTCTCTCTTTGAGCACGGCCGGAATACAATGTAACAATTGTACTGTAGAAACGAGCACTCCAAGGCAGTTAATTGTCAAAGTAAAAAATATAGAAGACGTTTAGACAATCGTCAACGCCAAGTGAGGGAGACGGTAATCAACTCGCATGCGGCAGTCGGACTACCGAGACATCAGGTCAGCATTTTCAACATTTAGAAAATGTAGGGATACAGTAATCAGACCACACTATCGGCTCACTTAGCTGCAAAAATCGGCCAATCTCTGACTAGCTGTCCCTGAGGTCACTTGTATTGCTCGCAGGAGGCGTATTGCATATTGCCAGTGACAACCTGCCGATAACGATGGTCTGTAAAACGTTAAATCAGTGCCGATCAATCGGCAAAATTATTAATCAGTCGACCCCTACCAGTAACCCATTAAATCTATCTTTAAAACTTAGGAATGTTTAGACTGACGTTGTCCCACTATTAGGATGAATCGTCCTCCAGCGACGAGGATGATGAAGACTGGGGCTCAGACACGGTGGACAGTGGCAGCGAAAGCTCCGACGATGGCGAAGGCAAGAGCTCCTCTCTAGCCATGGTGTTCCTCAAGAAGTGAGTCTTCCTTACATGAACACATACTTAAAATGGAGTTTGCCTTGTATCTAATACACAAAGTAACCGTAAGAATATAACATTGAAATGTAATCAGTGTTTCCTCTAGGATTTTATTTTTAAGCAGTGGGGGAAAATATTTGTGTTAGACCTGGATGGTGCATGTTTTGGTGGTCGGAGTGAATATCAATCTCCAATTAAAAAATATTACATTGCATTTAACAAACTTTACACTATTGTCTGCCTCTCACTGAATATTAACAGTTAGCGGCAATTGTTGGACATTGTTGTTCAGAGAATATTCATTACAATATTGTAAATATACAGAATGATATTGAGTACTTACCATGATTGGTGTGGTACAGCCATGGCTTAAACTTTGGCTTCTCAACCTATGTAGGGTCCCAGCCTGATCTGTTTTCTTTCCTCTGTCCTTAACTCCTCCACTCTCTTTCTGCCATCTCTACTGCTTCACTCGCCTCCACTATTCCTGCCTGTATACTTGTCTAATAATATAAATACTTTTAGAAGTCATAATGCCAAAGTAGTGAAAAACAGCTAAAAGACCCTTAGGGTTCAGAGGGTAAGTCAGTAAATGTGTAATGGTTAAAGATGGCTGATGTTACAAATAATATTAACGCTTTCTCTCAGGACCCAGGATGGCGAGAAGATGGGTGAAAAGAAGAGGGATGTGAGGAAGAAGAGGCACAAGAAAAAGGAGCGTCTAGAAGAGGTGGAGGAGGAAGAAGGAGAAGAGGTGGAGGGCGGCTGGGAGAAAGTGAAGGGAGGTGTTCCTCTGGTCAAGGTGAGCAGGAGACTATTTAGTTTTTAAATACTGTGCTTAATGATGTTATGTACGTTACAGTACGATGTTTACCGTAATGTATGTAGTGCATGTACAATA
Organism: Typhlichthys subterraneus; assembly: GCA_027564835.1. Classification (NCBI taxonomy): domain Eukaryota; kingdom Metazoa; phylum Chordata; class Actinopteri; order Percopsiformes; family Amblyopsidae; genus Typhlichthys; species Typhlichthys subterraneus. Next base: position 3,309 of record JAODUH010073960.1, read on the forward strand.
CAGAGCCAGGAGTTGTTTTAAAACTTGCATCTGATGAGATGTGATGATTAAATGATGATGATGCAAAAATCAAGAAGTTTTTATCAATCGCCTTAACCAGTCATTCATGCCCCTTTTCACATGTTGACGCAGTTCCTTGAGGTCTCAATGCAATGTACTTGACAAGCTTGGTTGAAAATGCAACATATTATGTGTAATAATAGCACAATTGTATGCCCATTTTAAGCTTGTTGACAGAAAACAGTTGCTTTAAGTGACTTGCTTGTTAAGCCACTGCTCACCCCGCCCCCTCTTCTGCGTAGTGTGCTGACATAAGGCTACAGCTGACCATGTGACCATTTCACTGCGAGTAAAAATGTGCAGACATGAACAATTATTTATATTATATTATATTCTGTTTAGGCGATAGTAGGCCTAGACAGAAACACATTGCAGTTAGGCTACTATCTATAAATGAAACGAAGCTTCGATGAAATTTGTGATGATTTTTAAACTAATGTGATCTGTTGGAAACTGATTTCTGTCCACGAGAGCACACACAGCCCTATATTCTAACCATTATAATAATTTTTACCCGTATACATCTATTTAAAGTGAAAACACAACTCATAAAATGCACATCTTCGTTTTCCAATCAATGTTCGGCTGACATTTTTGGCACAACACCGTGGTATTGAGTTTACCGTAGAACATGCGATGGGTGTGACTACAGCGCCTTTTGCTGACACACCCCCAGCGTTTGAGAGCAGATAGTGATGGTTCTATTTCACGCTTTTGAAACATAATTTTATATACATGGCAACTTTTTTTTATTCATTTAAATTTGGCTTGGTGGTTAATATTACCTTTTTCTGTGGTCTGCTTTACACATGCTTTAAGTAATTGTGTTGGGCGGTGGCCCAGTGGAAAGCACTGTGGCCTCACAGCATGAATGTCCCGGGTTCGAGCCCTGGTCGTCCCGACCTTTGTGTGGAGTTTGCATGTTCTCCCAGTGTCTTCGTGGGTTTCCTCCGGGTTCTCCGGTTTCCCCCACTGTCAAAAACACGTTAGGGCGAGGGGGTCCCTTTTTTAAGGGCAATCCCTTTATGTCCAAAGCGAGAGCTGTGCATGGATTCTCTGCAGTAAATCAGACTTGTTTCAGGTGGTCATTGGTCTCCGCCAGGGCTGCGCTTTTTCACCAGTCCTGTTTGTGATATTCATGGATAGATGGTTCACTCTCCAGTCAGTGCCATCCGACCAGTGACACTGGTTCAGGAGTTGGTACCCTGGCCCTGCACAGTGTCTGCCCACTGCTCCCTTGAGGGATGTGTTAAATTCAGAGAATGAATTTTGCTGCATGTATGTGTATGTGACAATAAAAAGCACCTTTACCTGAAGCGTTTGAAGTAAAACTGTAAAATATTTACACTGTGTAAAGTTGGCAAAATCGCCAAATCAAGTATTTTTTTGTGTAGTGGTAATGTGACATGCTGTGTTTTGTTTCCAGGAGAAGCCCAAGATGTTTGCCAAGGGCACAGAGATCAACACGACTGTGGTCGTCAAGAAACTCCATGAGATTCTGCAGGCCCGCGGCAAGAAGGGCACGGACAGGTAACAACTTATTATATTATTTATGTGGGCTAGCTACAGCTAAACCCTTCACATTCTCCTAACTTTCTCCTAATATATACATATGCATGCATGCACACACACACACAGGGCTCCAGACTAACGTTTTCCACTAGTAGCACTGGTGCTCATTACTGAATATTTTAGGGGCACCAGCACAAAATTTAGGTGCACCACTAATCGACAAAACGCAGCTCATTCATTTTTTTCAGTGTTTTCTCATGTCATGTTTTCAGTAGTGGAGAGGAGGGGGGGTTTGTTGCACCTGGGTGGTGCTCGTGTAGCCTGGGTCCGCCCAACAATTGCTCTCGGGTGCATTTTCTAAGATGAGATTCTAGAGTCTGTAAACCATGTTGTCATGACAAGGGATACAACGATTAGAAATTTAGATTTTACGTTTATAGTCTGAGGAATAATCATGGTTTCACGATTATTATACATGAATTTCACAACACCAGCAATGCCGTTTTGGAAAGTTATCTAATGCCCTTACTCCTGCTTTACTGCAAATAGCCCAACTCACTGCTACTTCATTTAGTGTTTCCTCAGTCTGGAAAAATACACTGCTACTAAAAATGTTAATGGAGATGCAGGCACCCCCCTATTTTTAGGGGGTTCCACAGACCTTCACCATGGCTACTAAAACATTGATTCTGGTGTAATTTCTTAAAAGGATAAACTTCAAGAAAATCTAAAATATAGTTTCCATCCCCCAGAAATTACCCTTAATAATTTATAATTGCATTTTGATGTCTGGAAGGTCACAAAATATAGCTGTATTACATATAGATATTCAATAAACAGAATAGAAGTTTCAAATAATCCGTTCTCTATTACAGTGTACTTTGTTGAAGGTCTCGAAATGTGTGGAGCTCTGCTGCTAAAAAAACAAAACGATCACTGTAATGTGTGTGTGTACATACATACTGTTAAAATGCCAGGTTTTTGTGATGTAAAATGAGACAAAAATATATGTCAGAACTTTTTCAACCTTTTTAATGTGAACAATTCAATTGAAAAACAATCTGAAATCTTCGACAGCCTACCAGTGCCTTTTCAAATGATCTAAAAGAAATAGAAATACAGTGAAGCGCAAACGCGTATCGACTTTACATAAAAAGGCATTAAGCACCATTGTTCTTTAATCTACAAAATCTACAAACTGCTGCAGCGCTGTTTGTTTAAAAATTAACACATACTATTTGTATAGTTTTGTATGGTACGGTCGCACCTGGCGAGTCGACTCTCCTGTTGTCACTAGCCTGCATGATCCTGTTATAATACTAGTAAACAGCCGCTTCAACAAAATTAGTCTGCGACTTTTTCTGGCCAGCAATACATTCACAATATTTTTAGGCCTAGTATTGTGAATAATGATAATCAATGAAAATGCTACAGGTCCAGCGTCAGGCCCTTCCTTACTCCTTCACTTCTAAAGAATTCACGCAAAGGACAACTAGCCTAGTAATGTTCGTGCACCAGGGCAGGGTAAGGGTATTGTTTTATTTTAAGATAACGTTTAGTTAACTGACTACTGTATGTTCATTAGGCTAATGTGTACAGAAATGTGGGCTAATTATCGCGCATGGCATTTCACTTTTTTTTTTTTAAGTGCACCATGATATCTTGTATAAAAGCGAATAAATTGACACCTCTCTAAACTTTCAGGATAACCGGAAGCTAGTGTAGTGGCCAGCACAGCTGTACAGAGCTGCGCAGTGGGTCGCCCGAGTTTCATGTCTGATTGCTGCCCACGCAGCAGGACCGAACTAGGATATTAGGTATTTGGCACAGAGCAGATGTTAGACATAGTTGTGTACCTGGTGGGGCTGCCCTTTTAGTTTATGCTAGCATATCCTTAATAACGAGCAGTATGGAAGAGTGTGAAATTTGAATTGAGTAATTTCCAGGTCTGTATTGTTATAGGATTTATAAACGTGTGTGCGTGAATGCGCTATTAATGTCCAGGGGTTAATAAAGGTATTCAATGTTAATGCATTTATCATTGATGAATAGGTGCCACATGCACATTAAAGAAGAGTAAACCATGCATATGTGATGATTAAGCAGGTATAATACATTTGAAAAGATTTAATTTGATAATCACAATATATTCTAGGTTTCCCTCCAAACATTTCCATCTTAAATTAATGCAAAATGCACATAAATCACCAAAATAAAGGAAATTAAGTATTTGATGCTCAATATTTTCTGGGGGAGGACCCCGGACCCCCCACTTTATATCCCCAATAATCAAAGAAGCCTACATCTTTGTGCATGTAATCTGAGCAATTTTAGAGAGTGTGTGTGTGTGTGTGTATTGTCAGTCATACAAAGCATTTGCTGAGCCGCTCCCCGCCATCGGCTTTCGGGACCATCCTTCTAGCTGGACTGTTTGCGTTTTGCTCATGCGTCGCATCTTTCTAGCTTTATGAAACAATGTAAAAATCATAATGTGTGACACTGATCTCTAAAGTCTACTTGCGTAGAATTGACTAACTGCACACATAATCACGTAGTGTGACATGGGCTGTGTGTTTCTGTCAGAGCTGCCCAGATCGAGCTGCTCCATGCCCTGGCAACCATCTCCAACGAACACAACCTGGGTCAGGGCATCCTGGTTAAGATCAAGTTCAACATCATCGCCTCGCTGTATGACTACAACCCCAACCTTGCTGCCTTCATGAAGGTATACAAATCTCCTAGAATTTAACCTCACAGTGCATAATCTTATATGGAAACAATCATTGCCTTTTTCTTTGGCAGTTTTAAATTTTTAAGTCCCGCTGGCTGATGTTTTAGTCCGTGCCAATTCATATTTTGTTAGTAGGCCTAAAGCCCCAGACACAGTGGAAGCGATTCGCCCATTGCTTTGTCGCTGAAAGTTGGTCGCTTGTTTACATTCCAGGCTCTGTTTGCCTAAGTATCCCTCTTGTATCTTTCCCACTCTAAATATTTCAGTCAATTTGTCTATCAACTATATCTTTAGCTCCTGTTGGTAGTCACCTCAATCACGTTGCCTGGAGTTGAGATTAGTTTAACTTGATACCAGCCCACCTTGTGTCGTTGACCGCTACTTCGCCTGTTGTCACTTTAAGTCGCTGAATCACATTGTCATTTTCAATTGTCTCGTCGCTACATCCCTTCTAGTTGCTTGCCGTGCATAAAGCTTTAACAATTCCTTTGACTGATCTAGGTAATTTAGATGCAGATGTACAGTATATAATACATTTTTTCAGAGTTTATCACCTTTTTTAAATGTTTACAAGGCCGCATCCATTTTAACAGGACTAATTGCTCAAAATATGTTGCGTATCTTACTCTTTTCGGTGTGATAACCATATTATACCAGTTGAGTGGCTCTCCTGTTATATTTTAAAAGATATTGACGTTCAAAGGTCAAATATCTAAAATGTCAACTGCGTGCTGTCTACGCAGATGGTTGCTCCATCTGTGTGTGCTTGACATTATCAGCACCTTGATTCTAGCTACAGTCCTGCCCATTGAAGTCAGTTACTATGCCCCTGAATGTGAAGTCAGTGCGATGTATATATGTGTATTTTATTAACCCTCAAAACCCGAGATAGCATAGATCTATTTTTTCTATCATATCTTCAGAACGGTAGGTGCTGGAAACACCGTCATAATCCAGACATTCCACCGAAGAGATAGTTATATGGCATGTGTTATTAGAGTCAGCATTGACTCTACAACGTCAAAATTGCCTCTAAAATGCACTCTCAAAATTGTGCTGAAAACAGCATTTTTTTATATTTCATATCTTCGGAACGGTAAGTGTTAGAAACAAACTTCTTAATTCCTCATACTCCAGTCGAAGAGATCGATGTATGGCTTGTGTTCGTCAGCATAACAGCGGCTGTACAAGACCAATGGCAAATGGTGCCTCTTGAATGACTCTCATTATGCACCTTGTGGTAGTGTGAGAGGGATCACTTTACATTTGGGATCATATCTTCAGAACAGTAAAGGCTAGAAGCTCACAGGTTTTTTTCCTCATAATCAAGACACTCTTCTGAAGACAGCAATATATGCAATGTGTTATTTGGCATAACAGGTCTTCACAATACAACTGCAACGCCGCCTCTAAAATCTCTCTCCTAAAAGCAAACAAATATGTACACCTTTTTATCATTCTTGGTACTAAAATGACAGAAATTAATGATTCAAATATGTAGATAAAGGCATACCCCATGAAACTTATGGCTTATAAATAAGAATGCAAATTGTTTTTATTTTAACTCGGAAGAGTTTGAAAGTTAGCCAAGGCATGGAGGAACCAAAATGCATTTCAAACCAAACTACACACTATTATACCATTCTTTACATAATAAAAAAATAATAGGCGTTTATCATATGTTTGCATTTTATAAACATAAACAGTTAAATTTCTCAAAAAAGGTTTTATATTATCCAAATTGTAGCTGAGAGGGTGCTGCTATCAGAGACATAAAACACTTTATGATAGTCATAACAGAAATGCTATTGGGAGCCATTATATGAAAGTAGTGAAAAACGGCCAAAAGACCCTTGGGATTTAAGGGGTTAACAGATGACAGATCTTGTTACCGGAGAGGCAGTTTATTTCCTCCTTTACAATTTGTAATGTCACAAAACATGAACATGCATGGCTTTGCTCACGTGATGAGTATTGTAGAAAGTCCAAGCTCCGTTTTTGTTATGTGTGTGTGTATAGGCTGATATGTGGAAGAAGTGTCTGGAGTGTATTGATGAGCTGTTGGACATCTTGTTTGAAAACAACAACATCTTCATCGGAGAAAACATCGCAGAGGATAGTGAGAACCTGGCTGTGTCCGAACAGGTGACTAGTCTCTGTCTTCTAGGTTGACAGAGCACTTATGCTGTTTACCTGTCTGTCGTTGCAAACTGTGGTTTCTAAAGGACAACTGTGTTTTGCAGCCGTTCAGGGTTAGGGGTTGTATTTTAACTCTGGTGGAGAGAATGGATGAAGAATTTACCAAGATCATGCAGAACACTGACCCTCACTCACAAGGTAATGTCAAACTGAATGGGGAAATGAAAACTGATTGGTACTATGACCGTATGCTAATAATTGTGCTCACATTGTTTGCTCGGGCCCGGGGACTTCCAGATCCAATTATTTGCTTACATTACGAGTCCTAATTTTACCCTAGTGTAGGCAAAGTAAAATAGTACCAATACCAAAATCTATTCATTGTCTGTAAAGGCAAATCTTCCTAAATCCTTTAGTCAAGTTCATGAAATGGTCCTGCATTGTCTAAGGGGCTTTTACTATCTGTGGCTATGAAGATTACATCTATCCTTATCGTAATCCTCACAAGTATGTGACGGCCTGTCATCTGTGTGTGTGTGTGTGTGTGTATGTGTGTGTGTGCGCGATCAGAGTACGTGGACAACCTGAAGGACGAAGGCCGTGTGTGTGGCATTATCGACCGGCTGCTGTCCTACCTGGAGACCAAAGGCAGCACGGAGGAAGTGTGCCGCGTCTACCTGCGACGCATAATGCACACCTACTACAAGTTTGACTACAAGGCCCACCGCCGCAGCCTGGGCCTGCAGGGGGAGACCAAGGTTGGCTCACACATCTATTGTATAGAAATACAAGCATGCACACTGCAGCCTGGGCCTGCAGGGGGAGACCAAGGCTGGCTCACAGCTACAAATTTAACCTTTCAGCGTTCCAAGTCAAAGATTTATCCATAAGCGAGAAAAGGCTACTTTGTTTACAGCCGTCTTCCGAGTCGCCGGCTGCTCTGTAGCTAGGGGCGGTGTCTGAGTCTTTTAGAGTTGTCAATATAGGATTCGATTGGAATGCCCCGCTTCAGAAACGGGTGCGCCTAATTCAAACACTCGCTGTAGTGATGATCATATCGTAGTTTGATTCAACATGCAATTAAAGACTATAAAATCGGCGTCATGCTTCAGGACGGGTAGATTTCCCTCAGTGTAATCTGTCAAATTGACGGACGGCCTTCAGATTTTCACATCACTGTTAAAAATATTGTCAATGATGGAACATTTTCGGTTAACGCGACCTCTGGTATGCGTGCGTGAATTGACCTGGATATGAAGCGCCATCTGTAGGGCTAAATAACAGTGATATAGAGACCTTCTCCACTTCTCTTGTTTGTGAAGCGGCAGTGTTTTTCCAACAGCGGTACCGCAGCTACTGCATACATATGGGAAAAACTGATGCAGCAGACGGAAAATCCACAAGCAACGTCAGTAGGCTATAATCGATTGTGGTCTGTCACTGCATCGATGCAGAATCGCCTGCGTCCGCATGGCGATGCGTCATGAAATGATTAATTTAAACACCCCTCAATCTCACAGTTGCATGTTATGGCAATTTCACAGAGCACGGGTTCATTATACAAACACAAATCCTGCACACCACTTCAGAAGTGGATGTTTTCTTTTATAATAAGCTACCGTATAAACTCAATAAATGCTACTACCAGATAGGCAAAGTGGTACTTTTTACTGACTACGGTTTAGTAGGGAAGGATGAGCATAAATTTCTACTTCAGTTTTATAGTCAATGATTTGTTTAAATTAAAATGTATTTAGGCTAAGGAAATGTTTATTAAAATGTATATTGCTGCACGTGTCGGCAAGCCAGCCTCCACCCCACCCCCACGACGATGGCATCGTCCATCACAATGTTTTACTGTAGACATCGCCCGATATCAATTTGATAGACAATGGCTTTATCAGGCTCTGTAGTTTGGTTTTAAATTAGCTCCAAATTGTGACATGGTACACAATTTGGTAATTTTACTGTATAGATTTATTTCCACTTCATTGATGTTAGAACTTTTACAGTAGAATGTCTATATTTCATGTGGTATTGAAGGATAGAGAAGGACCACCGGAACAACTAGACTAGAATGCCTACAGCATTTGCGAACAAAAGTAACTTCAGTTCAATGTATATAAAAATCACTATTTAGACTTCAACGCAAGGTGGAGAAAAGCTGCTAAAATGATCCAGTGTCCAACCAACTTTAGCGATTGTTTATTATGAAGTTATTATATTATTAAGAAGTTTGGTTCATTATGTAGAAGGCAGAAGACATTTTACTGTGGTGGTCTGCCACAATGGTATTGTTGATGAATGCGGAAAACTGGCACTAGACCTGGAGTATCAATGACCAGTTTCTGCTTATGACCCGTGTGTGTGTGTCTGTGTCCAGTCGGAGCAGGACCAGGAAGAGAGTGAGGGGGAGGACAGCGCCGTCATCATGGACCGCCTCTGTAAGTTCATCTACGCTAAAGACCGCACCGACCGCATCCGCACATGTGCCATCCTGTGCCACATCTACCACCATGCCCTGCATTCCCGCTGGTACCAGGCCAGAGACCTCATGCTTATGAGTCACCTGCAGGACAACATCCAGCACGCTGACCCACCTGTCCAGGTAAGGCCATATGCCCTACAGGCAGACACACCCAGAGTATATTGTCAGTGTATTGGCTTTGAATTGCTAACCCCAACTTTTAATATTGCTCTTGCTCTCATGGCTGTCTACTACCCAGATCCTGTACAACAGGACCATGGTTCAGTTGGGTATCTGTGCATTCCGTCAGGGCATGATTAAGGATGCCCACAACGCCTTGCTGGATATCCAGTCATCTGGCCGGGCCAAGGAGCTGCTTGGTCAGGGCCTCCTCATGAGAAACATGCAGGAGAGAAATGCTGAACAGGAAAAGATCGAGAAGAGGAGACAGGTGGGCCAAAGCCTTAAGCCTTCACTTTTGTGGAGTGGTCCTCTAGGCTGGTCCTTGATATTTACTGCCCTGCATGGTTTACATCTCACTTTGCTCCAACACACCTGATTCACATGAATGGGTCATCATCAGTCTCTGCAGAAGCCTGATGACAACCTATTCATTAGAATTGGGTGGGTTGGAGCAGGAAGACATCTAAAACATCCAGGGTAGGACCAGGGTTGAGCACCACTGTTTTAGTGGCCTCATAACTATCTATTTCCATAATTACTAAAATCTGAATTAAAATGTATCATTCCCATTTCTGTGCCGTTTACAATCAGCACTTTCTGATAGGGATGGCACGAGTACTCGAGTACTCGTCTGTGACAGCAATGCTCGATCATATTATGACATCGCAAATAAATACGTGAATTAATTCAATTAATCTCTCAATTTAATGATAGGCTATGTAACATGATGTAACATTTTACTGCAATAGTTAGATAGTCCGGTACCAAACAACTCAACATTGACATAGTTTTTGATCGACATGCAGTCTGACCAAACAGAAAGCCGAATTGATCCTCCCTAGCCATTTTCTCCGTCAAACAATAATTTCCGCCTGTCATCCCATCAACATCTCGGATAAACTTTTAATTAAATTAGCGTACCTTTGTAAAAATTCAGTTAATACCATTTTCTGAAACCTGGAAAACTTGCATATTCTATGGATTATTTAAATAAACTGAAAGATCACGGTTGTGCATCTAAACACATAGCATGTGATTTAAGGTAATACACGTATGGTTGCACTGGTGTCTTTTTTTTTCTCTCACTCCCTCTCTTGCTCACTCCTGCGTTTTGTATTCTGACACATGCTATACTATTGGTACTACCCATCCCACTCCCATGCAAATATCCCTGTCCCGTTCCATCCCATGACTTATCTTGAAAAACAATTCGTGCCCCGTACCAATCCCATAAATATTGTTCCTGTCCTATACAGTTTTTTTTCATTTTTTTTTTTTAATAGGCTATAAACAGACATATTAATTTGAAGGTAGTTTCATGGACTAGCAGCCTAGCTTCTAAACATATTAAACAGTCATTTATTGCATTACAAGAATTTCAGCATAGGGTTGTAGTAGTAATTTGAATTTGTGCTAGAGAGGTTTATAGCTTTGTAGCACACGTCACAAAATTGTAGCAAGAGTTCTGTAGGATTGTTCGTGAGGCAGCATTTCCGTTTAACAATTACTGTGTCCATGAAAGTTTAAATGTGCCGGACCAATGTTCGGTCCAATATTATTAGTGTTTATTATTGAGCAATAAATAGGCTATAGACAAAAAACAGATGATATGCAGTTTATACAAAGTGATAACATCAAGGTATGAGTGAGGGTTGTAAGCTCTATGGCAGATGTCTATTTTTAAATTGCAGCACCAGCGGCCGCTACAGCGGGATTATGGGGGCAGTCCTACTATTTGTTATGGTGCACCGAGCCGCAAGATTTATCAGTAAAGTTTGTCAATTACCGGATAACGGAAACGTTAGGAATTGTGGGATGTGGTGTTGGATGTAGTCTACGTGCTCATACTTGCTACAAAAAAATGAGATTGAAAGATCAATCCTGTGTCTATTCTAGCCTGTTCGTTATATTCCATCATCAACAAGCCTTAAAACGATAAAACAATTCCTGGAAGTTAGCCGCAGATACAAAAAATACCCTATGAATTATATTGTAAATGTAAATTGATGCATTTGACTACTAATTACCAAGAAGTACAGTTATGAAATTGCAGTTATACAATTTCCCCCAAGCACTTTCTGGAACTGTTTAGCACCTCCATGAACCCTGTTCGGCAAAAGAGAGAGCCAGAGAGACGGCCAGACACCAGATTAAATATAAACCAGTTTGGCCATTTTAGACAGATTTCATTCCTTGGCAGACATCATTGATATTGTATTGAACCAGGGTTTTTAAACTACCTTGTGCTTGTGCATAATGCTTGCTTATTCGAGCCTGGCTTCAATAAGCATAATGTTTCTGAACCTCAAATGCATTTGTGGAACACATTAAGGCTCAACTGCATGACCATGTTTATTCAAGATAGACTATTTTTGTCTAGCCTGGAAATTCTGAGCTTGCATGTAGGAATACCCCTGCTAGCACCGAACAAGCATAAATCCAAATCAGAACAAGTGATTCCACTGTGTGTGCTGTCAGGTGCCGTTCCACATGCACATCAATCTGGAGCTGCTGGAGTGTGTGTACTTGGTGTCGGCCATGCTGCTAGAGATCCCATACATGGCGGCGCATGAGTTTGACGCCCGGCGCCGCATGATCAGCAAACAGTTCCACCACCAGCTCCGGGTGGGAGAGAGACAGCCCCTCCTAGGTACGCCTGCCTGCCTATCTGATTGCCTGCCTGCCGTCTTGTCTTGGCGATAACGATATGAAGTGTTGCTCCAGGGCCCCCAGAGAGCATGCGGGAGCATGTGGTGGCAGCCAGTAAGGCCATGAAGATGGGCGACTGGAGAACATGTCACTCCTTCATCATCAATGACAAGATGAACAGTAAAGTGTGGGACCTGTTCCCAGAGACACAGAGGGTGCGCCAGATGTTGGTCAGGTCTGAACACAAGCTTCTCCTAGAGAATCTATAGAGCCAGTTGACTAAGTTACCCCACTGGGGCTTTGGTGTGATTGGTTGGAATAGAACCTTGCAGATTATTACTGTATGAGAAATAATGTTTAAATATGGATTTGATTTATGCTGAAAGAGATTGTTTTGGTTTAGAAAAATACAGGAGGAATCCCTCAGGACCTACCTGTTCACCTACAGCAGTGTCTACGACTCAATCAGGTAAGAGGTGCTTTTGGTTAGTTTTAGGCCTGATTAGCTCAACCTTGATTAACACTTTAAACCCAAGATCCGCCCCCCGCGGATTTAGCAATTTTTTTGCATAGGTTAATATTTAGGTTGGTAAAGGCTAGAAACAGTTTTTTTTCACCATCATCCCGACATTATGCCGAAGACATTGGTATATTGGCCTTGTACAGCCAGCAGCTGTACAAGGCGAAAGCGAAACAGCTGTGAAACGGCAGCGAAAAGGACCAGTTTATATTTTGGATCATATCCTAGATACTCACGTTTTTCCCACTCATAATCCAGACACACTGCTGAAGAGATCTTTATATGAATTGTGTTACTTGGCATAACGGGCTGCACAAGATAACAGTAAAGCTGTCTCTAAAATCTCTCCTATAAAAGCAACAAAATACCATCCATCCATCTTCATCCGCTTATCCAGATTCGGGTCGCGGGGGAAGCAGCTTCAGCAGGGGACCCCAAACCTCCCTTTCCCGAGCCACTTTGGAAAGCTCTGACTGGGGGATCCCGAGGCGTTCCCAGGCCAGTGTGGAGA
>JAODUH010073971.1:0-16079 GCA_027564835.1 Typhlichthys subterraneus
ATACACACACACACACACACATATACATACACACACACACCTTTAGGTATGAATATAAACCACATAAAAAGAGAACTTACCTCCGGAAGCTTTGGCAGCCCGGCGTTGGCATAATAATTTGCTACTATGCATGCCCTTAGCTTATCCATCATCCTCCTAGCTTCATTGAGTCGCTGTAGTAAACACACAGAACAATTGACACATTTAAATATCCTTAAATGTTGTCAGATTGAAACATCCCACCAATCGGCAACATAACAGCTCTGTTCCTTTCACTGTATCAAAAAAACAACGCGAATGAAGAGCAATGGAAACACCCCTTCTCTGATGCACTTGGTTACCTGGCTGATCACTTCAATCTCATGACCTTTGTTTTTCATCTCCAAAGAAAACTGCTCTCTGATGATGGCCTCAATCTTCTGTACTGTTGCCTCTCGGGCTTGTAACAGTAAAAACATGGGCGATATAAACACATTGCAGCATCACATCAGTTGGAGGGAACGTTACAGCATGATGTAAACACCTGCAGGTGTGACTGTGTCAGTGTGTGTGCATGCGTGCAGAGCATTATCTTACCATTATGTTCAACCACTTTATTTCTTTTGCTCTCCTGGACCTGTGATATGTCCTCATAGTCTGGATCGTTGTCCTCGATTTTCCTCTTGATCCCTGACATGCCTGTCTACGAGGACATTACAACACACGCATTGAAAGGCTAAATATGTGCATATTCCACAGTTTCAACAGTTAATCCCAAGGAAAAGGTAGAAATCAGTTAGCCGGCTGTTACCACATAAGCAGCCCTGTTCACGCAATGCACGTCGTTAGCCTTGGCTGACTACTTAGCTGTACAGTACCGCCATCCTGGCGTTAGCAGGCGAATCGCCTCCATACGCTAGCCCGTGGTCTACAGATAGCCTAGCACTGTTGTGTAGCATACAGTTCGTCAAAACAAATCAAAGTTTTACAGTTTAAACAATTTACACCAGAGCAGTGTCAGCAACATTAAGATATAACTTTATTTCTATTAGATTAGCATGTGTTTGAAAAAGCCACCCGCCGTACCTCAGGTTTGTGCAGTCACCGTAGTCAGTCAGGCACAGCTATGCTGTTGAGACTAGCAGGCTAGCGTCCCAAGCTAGCGTTAGCAACAATATTGCACACACACATGCACAGGCAGAACGTGCTTTCATTTGCAGACTTACGGGGGGAAATCCCTGCAGACGAAAGTTAACTTGTATGAATTATACTATAACTAAATTGGTGCACACCAACGTTGTATATGAATCTTTAAAAAGTGTGTGGCAAATGAGAAAGTACTAAAATCTCGGAGTGAACATGTAAGATAAGTCGTGGGAATTGGCCTTGCAGTTCTTTGATACGGCCACCAGAGGCCGCTATTTTACTCAACTGCTAAGTAGATGTGCTGAGTGGCAGCACCAGGGCAGCACAGATGGCCATTTATATTTCATGAAAATATTTGAAATCAGTATGACCTCATGCCATAATTGAATTATTCTATTGTTCTATTTGCACCATATAACCAAGTTCTGCATGTTTATAGTATGATGATATAATATCTTTCAAATTCTTCTTTCAATCTTTCATTCTTTCAGTCAGACATTAATTTCTTCCCTAAATACTTATGTGTGAATGAAATTTGTGGCACAACAAAGCTTCAAGTATATCCTCAAAAATAGAGACGATAAAACCATCAGCATACTGACATAAGATAATAGTGAAGCCAGAAAGACAGTATTACTCCATACTGTAAGGTAATCAACAAGGCAACAAACATTTTAATTTCAATATAGAAAGAACTTTATTGATGCTTCACTTACACAAGTCAAATACAGCTTAACATACTGCCACTAAGAATTTCCTAGCTAAATAAAGGGCATTCAAAGTATGAGCGACATAACTGCATCATCCATACAGTCTAAATTATTATCCAATGTACGTAATTCCATTTATTGAATTAAAACTGAAGACTAAAGGTGCAAGTGAAGCATTCATCCTGCATGCTGGCATAGTATATTGTGGCTACAATGTAATCAAAATTACAATTAAGGCCTAAAAATATTATCTTTGGCTTAGATTTAATGTCCATCAATCAAATGTTTATGTTCCCTTCAGCAATTTAAATTAGGGAAAACCACACACACACACACACAAAAAACACACTAGTAGTACACAATCAAAATTGAGTATTTCAGGAACACACAAACCCTAAATTCACCATAAAAAATAAAATCAAGAGATATCAAAACAATTAACAACGAATCAAATGTATGAAAGTAACTATAGCTAATAATGAAAAACAATAAATCAAAATGTTACAAAAAGTAGTAAATACTCAATGAAATCACAGACGCACATACACACTAGCTCTCTCACTCTCACAAGCCCTCTCATTCTTTTGCTACTTTGTGGCCCGTCAATGCGCTACAGATTGGACTTCTGCGTTGCCCTGAGAAAGGAATTTTGTGTGGGATTATGGAGTGGGGCTTGACAGATCCTACTAAATCTTCAGCATTCCAACTTTTCACCCCTGCCTGCAGGATGTTTAATCCAGTTGTTTCTGTCGCTTTAATTGACAAAGGAGGCCAATCATTGGTCTTCCTTCCTCACTCACTCCCTTGTGACATTGTTCTCTTGTAAGCTATCTTTGTTTTTGTGCCTCAAAGCCTTTGCATGCACAGGCTAACGGGAGGTGTTGACAGGCCAACGTTTCTCTCGGTAACATACGTCACATGAAAGCAAAGAACATTTACTGATACAGTAAAAAAAGAAATCCTATTTACTGTACATAGTCATATAGTTCTACATTTAACAGGATTTTGTCAAAGTGCACAATTGGGGATCTCGTGACACAAAATGCAATCAAAACATACATTTAAATAAATGACGAATATAGAAACAAAATAATAGTTAACCTTACAAGATTCACAGCAGTATCTCTAGTAACTATCTCTCAACACCAACCACATTACATGGTGACTTTTACTGACCAGGGTCCAACCTATTTAGAACACCCTCTCCTGAACCGTTTGTTCCTCTGCCTGAGGGAAATACAGGCACCACATATGCTATAAACACTCATTCAACATATACATTTAGAGGTATCCATGTTTTTTATTGTACGGTGTACATTGTACTGTACAAGTCTAAAACTAAGTATTCTAAACAGGTTGGATTTTGTTTTGTTTGAGGTAAGGCAGACTGGTAATTTATATAGCAAACAGTGCTACGCAATCCAAAGTCGATTAACCTTCCATTCAAGTTGAGTAGTAAAAGTCACGTTCAATAACACAACACTTGTTCAGAGCAGTCTTTGAGCTTGATCTGCAAAGGCTTCTGACTTCTACAAATCCCTCACACACCCCCTATTACACCCATTATCAAATCTTGATAAGTAATTGATACACATGCAAAAAGTATATTTACAAAAGAATAAACAGATTAATAAAAAAAGGCTTATAAGTACAGTATAATAAGCATAACTTAGAATGTCAAAAAGAACATGTCAGTACTGTGTATAATATTAACAATAATATAAAAGGAAGGTGGACACCTCTGGTGGTGACAGCAGGCGAGGAAATAAATGTGATACATGGAAACATATGGTGACTGGTGAGTGGAAGGATGTGAAGAATAAAGGAACATGGAAGTAGGGAAAGTGGTGGGCTGCGTCCAGGCCAACATAGATGCAGGAAGAGAGATAAACCTGGAGGCCTACATTTCAATAGCTACTAATAACAGCCATCAATATGGATCTCCTCGTCTCTTTCTTAGGTTCGAGGGTCAGATCAGGATTACGTTTATTTATGACCACTGCTACTTTGGTCTATTTGACAGGTAGTCGCTTGCTATTTACCAGTTGCTGGAGTGCAACTGGTAAATAGCAAGGAATCTGGCCTAGCTACTCGGTTATCAGTCAAATCAAGTAATTAATTCCTTCTTGACAAACTGTGCATGGGTCTGCATAGAGAGCTTCCAGTCTTAAAGCATTGTTTTTGTTCATTATAACAACCTGTGATCACTTAAGTTCATCTGTAACCTAGATCTTGGGGTGACATCACTGTGGCACAGGGATGGAGGCACAAAATTGGGAAAACCATGTGTTGTGTAAGCTTCGGTCTCTAATGCTACAGTACATGACATTTACACACTCCTAACATCATTTACTATAAGTGTCACCTGCACATTGTCCATAATATCATAATGTAAATACAGTTCTTCTATTTTTATATATATGTATGAAATGTTCCATCATAAATGTAACCGTTCATACGTACAGTTTTTGTAATCAAATATGTTTCGCTAGCTGAACCTATTTCCTATGATGCATTCCATCTTAACCCTGTGCAGCCAGTACTGATGACAAGCACACTTATCTACCCCGGGGCTAGCATAAAAAATATTGCTGTCAGTAGTGTCATTAACCATTCACAAGTCCCAAAGAAAACAATGGATAATAATGGTGAGGGATACAACAGAAAATAACTTGTGTGCCACCACATGTGAATTTACTAGTTGCTACGCTATGAGGAAGTAATCTAGCTGAATGGCATACGGGTCAATCGTCAGTTAAACACATTTCTGAAGAACATTTGCGTTGGTATTTTGAGTGTGTGGCATGAAGCCACGAGTTTGCTGTATATTTGCAGAGGCTGACTAAAGGAGTCCATATGCGCCCGTGTGTGTGTGTGTGTGTGTGTGTGTGTGTGTGTGTGTGTGTGTGTGTGTGTGTGTGTGCGTGCGTATGCGTTCAGGGCTTGTGGAACTTCTCGTTGTAGCGGTGGATGGTGACACAGCCGTGGTAGGAGATTGGCCTGGGCATGGCTGCCACCCCAGTTATGATGCCTGTGGCCGGGTCGTAGCACAGGATGTTGTCTGAGGCCTCTCCCGTCTCCCCTCTGCCCCCGAGGATGAAGATCTTCCCGTTACACACAGACATGCCACAGCTCTCCTAGTGGGGAGAGACAAAAGACATTGGTGAGGTACAGTACGCGGAGGCGTTCTCCCCTCTCTCCAGCTCGCCAGGAAGTTGAAATCAAGCAAACCCCCGGTGTAAAGCACACGGGACGTGCTTGTGATGTCTTACCAGTTTGCTAAAGGTGTGCACCACATGCATCCAGAAGTCCTCTTGCGGGTCATAGCAGAATATGGACTTGGTGAGGCCGCCCGACACATAGATCAGGTTGTTAAGGGATACAGCTGTGATGCAGCGCTTGGCGATGGGGATGTTGGCTCGCAGTAACCAAGTGTCTGTCTCTGGGTCATAGCACTGGACCTAGGACACACAGATTTATTTTCATTGGACTTGAGTGGAAGACAAATGTATAATGTCTACATAGGTCAATTTTGACTGGACTGCCCACTAAAAAGCACACAGAGGTCATGTGTAAACATTTCATAGCACTGCATTACGTTAACCTGTATTTCCATACTCTATATTCCAGTATTGACAAACATCAAATGCAACGAGGGCTTGCACCTCAAAAGTGAAACCCAGTCTTTATATTTCAATGCTCCCAAATAAACTTTCATTCATCGCGTCACAAACTACGCCTTGTGGGATCAATGTTATTGAGCCACAATTGACGTAAAACAGATAAGCAACTTTAGACAGCTAGGCCAGTACGAACTATATTTCCTAAGGCCAAGTAGAGAATTGCAGACCAAATATTCCTTTGTTATCCACTGCCTGCTTATCTGTTATCTTGTGTAGGTGCGTGCTTGCGTTATTACACTTAGTATGATTATGCTATCTCAATTGCAAACACACACTTAGATAAACAAAAGCTATTCCAGAGAGATGCCGCATATCATGTTACCAGCTAAGTTTGATGATGCTGTTGCTCTTGATTGCAGTGCGCTGTTATTAAATTCCAACTACGTGAGAAATCTGTAAAATCTGATGAAATCTATTACAGTCTCATCTGTCTCTCCCTGGAAATGCTAACATTGCACTGCATAGATGTTGCTTTAGACAACACCATCACACAATCACGTGCCTCTATGACATTATGTTGCTTTCCTCTGAGTTTCTGGCAAAGTTCAGGCCAAACCATTAATTAGGTCTTCCGCTGAACAACTTCTGGCACCAGTCGATCTCATAACAAGTTCAAACCTGAAATACTATCCTTGGCATTCAAAAACGTATTAAATAATTATGATAATGAGGAGAATGATGCCGTTTAACTGGATTTGCTTGATCTAGTTCCAACCGACAGCTTGAAAATTGCTGTTGTGGTATCAGCTAAAAACGTGCGTAAAAACGGACAGGAAGTGGAATGATCCCTTTTAAATAATTAGACCTATAATTAGTAGTTTTTTCAAACAAAAGTCTAAACAAAGACAAAATGTAAAACCAAGTACCCCCACAATCTAGTTTAAATTGGTCAAGGCAATTGCAGCAATATTAACCAACCAATTATTTGACCCAACTGACATATACATTAGCATCCATTATCATTACAGCATCTTAAAATTGTGTGAAGTATGTTTTTGAGAAGAAGACAAAACTCATTTGATGCCAACAATGGATGAATATGTTTGTCTGGTTCCTCTAATGTGCTTTAGAAGTGAGCATCTTCTAAATCATCTAAAGTGCTTTAGAAGTGAGCATCGGTTTCCTACCTTGTCCGAGCAGGTGTTGTCATCAGGGCCTCCTCCAATCACAAAGAGCTTGCCGGCACAACTGGCCACGGCTGGAGAGCTGACAGCCTCCTTCATGGGAGCAACCTCTGTCCAGCGGTTGGAGAAACAATCGTAACACTCTGCACTGCTCAGACGACTCTGGCCATCGTAACCACCAACGGCATAGACCTAAGGGACAGAAAGACAGACAGTATATGGGTGAAAGCTATGTTGCGTGAATAAAGTGTGGGTCGAGAATTTTCCCATGATCCCTTTGGATTATGAAAATATATACATAGTGCAGTATGGATACATTATTCAATATGCTATATTATTTATTAATATTGGTATTTATAAAAAAGCAGTGGATATTTGAACAATATTTTGCCAATGAGCACAATAACCTGTTAGGTCGGTGCAAAATATCAAATATGATGCATAGTTTCTTAAAATACAAAACACTTCAACACCATCCCTCTCCTTTTGTTTCAGACGGCAATAAATATTAGCCTGCAACACTGTAGGCATCACTTTTGACAAAACGCAGATTTAAAGTGTAACTGCACCCCAGCTCTGAGCCTGACTCCTCCCACTACAACTTAGAAAAATGTGTCAAGGCGCCAAGTAAGGGGAGAGGCTGAGAGGGAAACCCACATTAACGTTAACATTTTAATTTGACGACATATGAGCGTACCGAGTGTACCGATGAAAACCAGCCAGGTCCTGACGTGATTTTAAACCATTATGACGTGTAAATACGTTTTTATCACATAAAATGCAGATTTATTTTGGGGGGCACTTACACTTCACGTCATCTTAGCGTGCTCTTCAGCACATAAAAAATATAATATAATTATATTACTCCTTAGAGAATGTTAATGTGTCCAATCTTGTCTTGTATGGATGGGTTTTGATTTACAGTGATTGTCACCAGCAACTGTAGTGTTCATAAGATTCTTCTGAA
Organism: Typhlichthys subterraneus; assembly: GCA_027564835.1. Classification (NCBI taxonomy): domain Eukaryota; kingdom Metazoa; phylum Chordata; class Actinopteri; order Percopsiformes; family Amblyopsidae; genus Typhlichthys; species Typhlichthys subterraneus. The sequence goes on from JAODUH010073971.1 coordinate 7,610, forward strand.
TGATTATGTGACTGTGTGACCTAAGTGTCACAAAGTGTCATTAAACGCTTCATGATGCTATCATTTCAGGCTAAAACATACAACCTTATAAAAAGGACACAGGACAGTAGACAGACATTTGACGGTTAACAAGCAACGAAACAAAACAACAAAAAACCTTAAGTTACCAGTAGCCTACACAGTGAACAAACTAAAGGAAGCACGGACAAAGGGATTCTAAATATAGCCTATAGACACTGCAGTATTAATTTAATTGATTTACATTTTTCAACTTAATAGGGACATGGCAGTCAATGAACAACTCTTTGATTTGTACCCTCATCTCCACACACACACACACATACACACACAAACACGATAAACACCCTACACATATTTGCTACATAAAGGATACGTGCGGTTATAGAAGTACAGTGGCATTCCACATTAACCTGGTGATGGTAGCATACAGTTCACACAGATGTGAGGTATGTGGCTGTCCCATTAACAATGTGCCAAACATGACTAATGCCTGTCGGAAGACAGCTAATGCTACGGCATAGTGCTATGTATAGCTTGTCACCAGAACAGAAGGCAGCAGAGATAGTGTTGAACGATAAGGGGACAGAAAAAGACAGTTACAGAGCAAGAGAGAGGGGGGTGAGACAGAACATGCTATACTGCAGTTGCTACATGGGAGATTAATCACCTTTAAAAAGGTTCTGCTGAGATTATTTGTCTAAGGCCTATAGTAACTACACTAGCACAAAGGGGCATTATAAGTGCATCAGGGACAATATCCCATATATTGGATATAATGTCTTCAATTGCAATGGTAAGCTTGGCTCACGCGTGTTTACGATGCAGGCGTAACGGTTAAGAACGGTTAAGGTTGGTTCCTCATTCTAGGGAGGCAAGCAGCATACAGTATCATGAGCAAATGAGTCCACATAAGAAGGAACAGACCTTGGTGGGAAGTTGAGAAGAAAACCATGCAGGGAAGGGAGCGAGAACAGGAAGACAGGAAGTTTTTAACCAATAAATAACATCGATGGAACGTGTGTCTTATCTTTACACTGTAAAAACACAGTCAGCCATGAAAACTAAGATTTGAAGGTTAATTGAATTAACTACGAACATCAAAAGCAAACTGAGCATAATACATGTAATTATGTGGCCAGGGCTAATTGCTGGGTTTTGCTGAACGTAAAAAAAGAACCAGATAATAGCAGACAAGGCAGGATGAGGGAGATAAAAGAGAAGACAATCTGTATGTGCACGACAAGCTCAGGAAGTGGTCTGAGATGAGATCTGCTCCTGGGATTTAGGAGTTCTTAAGAAAGTCCTTGGCATGTACAGTATGTGTGTGTGTGTGTGTGTGTGTGTGTGTGTGTGTGGATGCCCACAAGCTTACATGCTATGTATGTGTATTTATATATACACAAATTGGCCGCCCAGAAATGAATGTCTGCCCTGAATATATACTATACAGACACAATTTTAACAATAATGGCAGTTTCTGCCTCCCTGAGGTGTCACACTAAATCTATTTTATGCATTTGAGAAGCAGGAAATTCTTGCCTTGCGGTGCAGTTATTAAACAATAACTCATCTACTGGCTTCACAGGAAAAACAATCTTACCCCTGTCACTTTAAACTACTATTATGAGGCAATGTGTTTGTTTATCTGCTTTAATGTTCTGTACTAAAACATTTTTTTTCACTTACCAACACACTTAAACTCCAGTGGGTGCCTCTATTGTGCTTTGAGTGTAACATTCAGAGACACTCTAACATGTTGTTTACACCCCACACTGAGCCCTGACTCAGCGAGCGGTTAATAACTGTCTTTTATAGCCATGGTGTGGCTGGAAGATAATGACCTCATTGTTGTGGTAGACTTACAGTTTGCGGATTTGCTTTGCATGCATGCATCCATGCATACTGTATGTGTGTGTGTGTGTGTGTTGTTTAAGTAATAGACAAGATATGCCTTTTAAGTGGCTATTTTAAAGTAGCTGTAATGCTGACAGATCATAGGCAGGCCTCCAAGAGAAGGTTTGCACAATCATGGAAAAGAATAAACAAACCTTGTGCCCTTTTTGTAGAGTACATGATGACCTTTTTCTAGCCACTTTGTAAAAACATGCAGCTTTGTGTGTGTAAACTGTGTGCCACACACACATACACCTACTGTACTGCACATGTGTATTGTACACTGCCTGCGTTGTATTGTTTACGTTTTAGTCCAGATGTTTATGGTTTGTATCAATATTACTGTCTGAACAGGTACAGTAGTAATGTACAGATGTGATTAATGTAAGGGTATGATAGCTTAGCTAATTTGTCATACTTTGACGTAAAGCTGAGCCTGGATTTGACAACAATGACATCTGTGTTCTACTCTTACACAACATTAATGCCAAATAATTAGAGTTAAGACGCTATTCAAGAGGTATAGTGAATGCATTTAATACCAGTAGTCACATTTTGTATATCACTGGAACGATAATAAACTAAAGTAAATACATTCTGTATAGCTTAGGAACATTCTAAACAACATGCATACTGTAAAATAAACCAACAATTTAATTGCTAAATGTAACATTATTCCTCAACTCTATTTCCTGTTAAGCATTATGTTATTTGTGTGACATTTACACGGCCTAAGGAGTTACAACATTGGCCTTTGAGACTTTTTTTTTGTGTGTTGACCTGTGCCTGTTCAAGTAAGCTATACTTTGTGTTTGCTTTCATGCACAGCAGGTGCTCCTGTAGCCATGTTTGGACACTGAAGGCTGTCTGTGATTGATGAGGAACATGAGACTTAACAGGGCAGTGGACTATCAATATCTGGAGGATGTGGGGTAGTGGCACACATCCATTAAAAAGACCAGTGTGTATGTGCAGCACTAGTCTATAGACAAACTTAGCTAAGATCTCTTGGCAGATCTCTCACACACACGCACGCACGCACGCACGCACGCACAATGACTTCATAACTGCAGCGTGGTTTCTGTACAGTAAGCGAAAATCATTTGTGCACCAGCACCTAATAAAACCAACTGTTCTAATATTGTATTTTTTTAAGTCTAAGGCTAAGAAAATAGTGAACTCTAATTCGTAAAGCTATATTTTAAAGTTAGAGCTGCACAAATGTGCCTGTATTTACAAGACCACATGAATGTGAAACAGTAGGAATGCTAAACTAACATGTGTTTATGGCACTATATAATTGTGGAGAACTTCCGTCTTTCTGTGGAAGCACTCTTTGTTGTGTGTCTAGGATGTGTACCATGATAAGTGTTTACAGACCCTGCAGCAATGAAACGCAGGTAGTGGTGACATGGTGCCCTTAAGGAACAAATCTCTTTAAATTAGAGGGACTTGTTGTACTTGTATTAGAGTCTAATATAAGATAAGTTAAGATAAGTTAAGATACAAAGTCACTGTGTAAAAGATGACAAGTCATTCCCTTTTCCTACCTATTACTGCACAATATACTAATTCAAGGAGGTGGTTGTTACAGCATCAGAAAATAATGTGTGCAGATGTAATATATTGTGTATGGGTCACATTCTCATAACCAAGTATATGCTATATTGTTATGTACTTATAGAAATGAGGAGACACCTGCAAAAGTGTTAGGACTTTCACAATTACAGAATATTATGAAATAAAATATATTGTCCAGTGTTCCAAGGAGCCATCCATGGCATTTAATCTCAGGTGAGGTAATGTTAAAAGATTGATTGGAATTAAATACTTCCTACGTATCCATTAGCAGGCTTTTCATGCATCTGCACGCAAGCTCCCAAATAACTTGCCGCACTTTTATTAAGACAAAGAGACTCACCTTGCCCAGCAGGACGGCCATCTTGTGTCTCCAGCGGCCCTTGTTGAGGGCAGCCACTCTGATCCACAGGTTGAGCTGTGAGTTATACATCCACACATCTCTGCTGTTAATGCGACCACCTGAGAACACATTTAGTACAATAGTACATTAGGCACCAAACATGGTTAATCCCACCAAACCTGACCCTGATTGAATCTCATTCTATTTGTGTCAAAATGTCAGTTTAATTCCAGAGAACTGGTTATTTTATTTAAACCAGTAGTAAAGTCAAGTAAACACTTGAAATAGAACCAAACCACTGTTGCAGAACATATCAAATCTATGTAGATTATACATGTAACAGAGTTTATTTATCACAAGTGGTTGTGGTGTGTATGACTGAGTGAATAAAGCAGCCTGGCAGCTGCTGGTATATGTAACACACACACGCACAGACACATTGCATATACAGGCAGCTGCCAGGTTCTTTGTTCACTCAGTCTCTCTCTCTCTCACACACACAAGCAATGGTTTACGTTCCACCCCTTTGTCTCTGGGCAAACATGTGCTGCAAGAAACTTTTTTCTTCGTAGCAGCATAGCATGAATAACAACAGCCAGCCGGCTCAAATGTGACCCAGACACAGCTCCTCTCTCATTATCTCTAACCCCCAATTAAAACACACACAATCTCTCTTTCCGCACACCTGCCTGTTGATCTTTCTCAGATTAAAGTTGTAGGGCGGCTTTTTGGAAGGATCAGATCAGCGTGTCAGAGATAAAGGAAGATCTCCAATGAAAAACGTTTTTAATATGAAACGGCTTAATCCATGTCTGTGAAGCTGGCCCATTATGCTTGATGGTGCAATAGTAGTAGGTAAGAAGATTAAGAGGTATATCTTTAGTGCATTGTGTCAGTGTTCTGTATCAGTGAGTGAAATGCCTTGCCTTGTCCCTGGCAGGATGGCAGAACAACAGACTCCAGAAGGAGAGAAGGATCAGAGGTGATGGGGATGGGTTTTTTTTCTAAATCTTACTATATCTTTAACACTTAAGGGGCATTCACACTACCGGCGGCAATAGCTGCGCCCGCCCACCCACTTTTGCTCTTAAACAGAATAGCCAGCAACAATCAATGTTATTTCACAGTGGATAAAACACTGAACAACAACAGCAACAACAAACACAACAGCAGCAACAGCAGCACACCTTAAAATCAGGTCTCTCCTGTTGTTTGTCTCCTCTCCTCCAGACAGGAGACACATTTAACACAACAAAAGAGTCTAATAATTTAGTAATCCACCCTTTGCGGTGGCTGTGTTTGATATTGGCAGTAGGGTTTTCTATGCTCACATACTGTATGACGTGTAGTTGGCTGCATGACGCAATAAATGTTCTCCGTGGATGGCCACATATGCAACAGTTTAAATTGAATGCTTAGGAGAGCTTTATCTTCCATTACATTTTTGTTAATTTATCAGCCCTAACCATTTATCTATTTAAAATGAGTAGGCTACATTTGTCATTAGATGAAATGGTGAAACATGCATCATCACTAAGTAAACATGCAACATGCGTTCCAGTGAAGGGGCTAGGCGGCAATCAACCATTGGCACAACATTTGATCATTAGTATGGATGTGGTATAAACAGACCACTGGCCCTTCCCTGCAGAAAGACTAATATAAACCCACTGGAGGCACTATTTAAGACCACAACTAGTAGCAGCTGTAATACTGGAAGAGTTCCAAGGTATGTCAGCTAGATGTTATAGATAGGACAGGGGCAACAGAGATCTATACGGAGACAAAGAGAAAGAAGAGGGATAAAAGGTTATGAGAAATGTTAATAAAGCAATTTCGACCAAAGGTTAAGAGTGGAGGAGGAGTAAAATGGTGGGAGCTCTGTTGACTCTGGAAGACAGCGTGCGCAAGGCGATTGATAGTGCACACTTGATGTCTTGGCACATGCTGGGCATGGAAATACACAAACACACCACCCGTTATCTTTCACTGAAGCAGGGATGTCACACACACCATGTCTCTCCTTTCATCATATTCCCGCTTGTCTTTGGCAGTGGGTGTCCACAGTCACTTTGGTCTTCTTGGGCTAACACGACATGTTCATGCAGGAATGGTTCATAACAGGTACACAATAGTGGCTCTCTAAAACTATGATCCATATACTGTATACAGTATCTCTGTATGATTATACTGGGGATTCAGAGAAGAGAATATACAGCATTTCCTGTTGTAAACATGATATCACTGAGTTTCTATATAGCCTTGTGTGGCTCTTCTTAGTCAACATGTATGATGTAATACTAGTATAATTATTAAATCAAGGCCCTGTACTGCAAGAATAGGATTACGCCATACTTGGCCAAAGTGTATTCCCAGAATGCAAAATCCTGGAAAAGGGGGCCCCAAAGGTTTTTTAAATAGTCTATTGTTCATGACCCCTACCCTGAAAAGTAGACTTTTAAACCAAAGATGGACATTGGATTTTGATATCCTCGAAAGCAGGGCAGTTTAAGTGGGTAACCCTGTGTATTGGCCAATGGGAAGAGAAAGAATGAAAGAGCTGGCCAATAACAGCCTCACTGGGCCCAGAGCCTGTAGAGTGCATCCAGATGTTGCTCTCACATTTTCCTTTGACTCAAACAGGCTGTGACTGCTAAAGTAACACAGGGCAAACAGCCATTTTACAGCCTTTTCTTGCCAATCCACCATGTGAGCTGGGCAGAGTAAATATTTTTGCACCTAAACACTAGAATGCGAGAAATTATTAGATATATTCTTACAGTAGCTCTGGTAAAAATAATGGTGCTGTAAAAACATGGAAAAGGGAATAAACATTTTGCACAAAAAAAGTATTGTTAGATATTAGTTTTTTACCTGAGACAAGGATGTCATTGCGAAGGGCACAGACTGCATATTCTGACTTGGTGAACTCAGGAAGTTTCGCCAGTGACTTCCAGTCACCTGTGACCGGGTCATAGCACTCGGTGTAGGGCAAGTTGAAACCCCCGACCCTCTCACATCCACCCACCACTACAATCACTTCAGAAAAGCCTGTCGACCTGTAAGTAGGAATGAAATGGGAGAGAGCTAAACGTCAAGGCAAAGCTCAAATTACAGGCTATTTATTAGGCGTACAACAATAACAATGTGTGGCCTGACAGAATGTACTGTACCTTGAATAACACTTCCTTTCCAAAAGGGGGAACTATACATTTACTGCATTAGTTGCATTAGTAAAACTTAATACTATCATGAATACTATACTGCTCACAAAATATACATTTCTCATGTGATTAAAATTTGAGTGCCTCCTCTAAAGATTCCCCAGGGCAAGAAAATGTTATCTGCATATAAGACGTATTGGCTCACACAGCAAAAAGTGTCTTCTGGATTCATGTGATAGTCTAGCCCAGAGGCAGCCATATGTTTCTTGTACACGTGTGCCTGTGTGAATGAGTCTTTTGTCATTGAGAAACCAGGAAGAGGCTTGACTAAGTAGATTAGTGAGACCATGGGGGGATCCCATAAGAGAAGCGGCACCCCAGTGTGGTCACAGAATCTTTTTCTTTTCTTTTCATTATCAGGCAACATGTACATAGGGGGCCCTAGGCGAGATAGAGAGACAGTGTAGTAACGGCCTGCTCAACCTGTTGATCTGATCTGATCAAACTGCCTGGATACTGACACAAAAAGCCTGAGGGGTACGTCACAGCCTTGCTAACTGACACCCAACGCTGTTCCCATTTAACCCTTATAGGTGTAGAAGCACTGTATGGGCCAGCTGGACCGGTGTTAGCTTAACATAGGCCATATGCTCTGTATTGTGTCTTTTTAACAGTGCGTCAATCAGCACGCCTTTGTCTTCAAACTAATTTAACGGGTGAATCAGAACTGATACTGACGCATCGCACATAAAGGCAGAGCAACATTAAGGTACTGCTGCAGGTGTAAAGTGAACAGGAAATTAACTCTGAAACCTGACTGCTGGTGTGATAGCAAGAGACTCAACATTGGTATTCCTTGGAACAGACATTTTATTCTTGCAGTGAACCTGTGAACTGTTAATGAGCATGCCTTTTCTGACGGGATTCATTTTTAATTTCAAAATAAGGCCTTAAAACCAATGATATCACATATGTCTCGTATGCACAATAACTCACATCTATCGCTTTGATTTAGTCTTTTCTTTATGCACAGGATAATGGCTAATATAGCAAAAAATATATGTACCCCATCTCTCTCTGATCTTAGACTATCCTGAGTTTTAGAAATCATTAGGATGTGATTGGACCACATTTACACCAATCTGAACAAGACCCGTGTGGGGCTTATTTTGTAAATACAGGAACTGAATTACTGTTGGCACAAACTATCCACCTGTAATCAGTTGACAAACCGTTTTGAATTGAAAGTTCCCAAACTGGTATTGTATGCAAAGCAAAGCAAATCAGAAGGGTTTTACCAGGTTAATTACATGTCTTCATAGAGGGGGGAAAACACAGGAGTAGTGGAATAAAAACATAAGAGAGATAAGACATAGTACATACGTATAATAGAGATCCTCTCCGGGAACCATCACCTTATCGTGGTGGAGAGGTTTGGGTGCCCCTATGAACCTGAGGGCTGTGTTGTCTG
>JAODUH010073982.1:0-16079 GCA_027564835.1 Typhlichthys subterraneus
CTTTACAATAAAGATCTGTAAAGTTATTTGGATTTTTACAACATTATTTTTGAAATACACAGTCCTGAAAAAGGGACATTTCTTTTTTTGCTGAGTTTATATAGCCAGTCTACTGTTAGCATGAGAATATTCTATTTAGGACCTCTGTGAAGTTGGCACCCCATATGACAAGAATGTGAATAAAAGCATTTCAATTAGTTTGTGCATCGTTTGTGCACGTATAATAAAAATATGCGGGCAAAAAGGTTTTAGAGAAATAAGTGATTGAGCCCATTTTAACAAGAGAAACTTGAAGACAAGGATGTCATTGGTTTACATAAAGTAAACCTCAATAAAACGTAAAATCATTATGCACAAATGTGTTTTATTTGCATAAACGTGCACAGATGATGCTAATTATATTAACATTAATATAATTATTAATGTTGAGGACGTCACACCATTGCGAAAAACTTTAAGGTTAATTTCTCTAAAACAGTTTGTGCACAAATTCTCATTGTTGCCAATATTCGCCATTACGCGCCATGTTGCATTTTTTAAATAATCTACCTCTGCCCATTAGACAGGCTTCTTCAATGTCCATTTTTAAATCCCTTCTTAAAACCAACCTTTTATCACTGGCTTTAGAGTTGTACCGTTTTATCTGCATTTTTGCTCTGCGTGTGATCTATGTATCTTGTGACTTATTTTTCCTGTACAGCACTTTGTGCAAAATAAAAAAGATTTATTGATACTGCCAAATACTGGGATTTAATATATTGTTGTATTGTAATTTATTTGTGGCAGCAAAGAGTATTCAATGAGCAGACCTTTGCATTGGAGGTAAAGAAGCTATACAGTGAAAGTGTTTAGCAAAATAAACAATTATAAGGACATTGAATACTTCACTAAAGGACGGTGTTCAATACTGCAAGTTTCCATTTCCTTGCCACGAGCGCCGGTGTCAACAGTGTAAAATAAGTTTTAGCCTAAGTCAATGACCCAGCCTATAGTCAGCTATAAGCTGAATACACTTTGTCAAATTCACCAAATATCTCATCTCATTTCACTAGCTTACCCTTCTATATGCGTGCTGAAAACAATTATCCTGTAGCCAACTTCTACACAGCCCTGGCTCTAAATCAGAATAGAAAGTGGCAAACACTGCTCACAACAACAAAGCCGCTTGTTATTGGCTTCGTCATGCATTTCAACATGTGGGCCAGCGCAGAGGAGGTTACTAAGGGATATTGTTTTAATTTGAGCTCAAAGTTAGCAAGTGTTCTCGAGATTGACTGACCCTGCCTGCCGTGCCTTTAAAATTTAGTTTTATTTACAGCTTCATGCAGATCAGGAGTATGAAACTGTACATCTAGATCTTATAAAATGCTTTTGATCTAGATCTACACAATATAAAAATCTACTTTGTGGACCTTCCAGCTCATTGTATGTAGGTGCCCCGTATGACAGTGACCTGGGACATCCGCTCTCTGTGTTTGGCCTCTAGGCTCTCCTTAGCCTTCTGGAAATGGGCGTGTTCGTTATCGTCGCCTGGCGTCTCCAGGTAGTGGTTGACAGCATCTGGGGTGCTTGGCGTCGCCGTGGGAACTGGAAAGTGATGGACATAAGAGGGTAGGGGAGGGTCAAAGGTGATACAACAGAAAAGTGGCGGCTCAAATAGGGACAATTGAAGTATTTAAGTTGTCAACATCAGTTCAAGCTTTATTGGGTCAAAGCACCCACACACATTGGGCTAATAGGGTTAGTGTGACAGAGGGAGGTAGAAAGTAAATCGCCAGTGTGCTCTCTCTCTTAGTGAACAAGCATCGTCTCAGTGGAACTACTATAGTCTGGCTGGTCCCTACACTGTGGGCTCATGTTACTTTTGGTGACACCTATTTAGTTCTGCTGCTCCTCTCCAGTGCTACCATACTGATGTAATATTTCCAGATTTAAACTAAGTTAAAATTGAAACTTAAGTAATAGACAGCCGCACACGCTGAATGTTAAAATGTATTGTATTATCTAAATAAAACACTTTCGACCTCATGTACGTACGGTAGCGAGTACAGCGTAAAAGTGAGAGCAGCCAGACCGCAGATAGAGCATTCTATGCCACCGTATTTTACGTTGGATGTACTAAACTTGCAAATGATCACGTAATCTTCGCTTGGCACCGCCCGCTAAACTTAGACACGGAGAGTAGTCTATGTTCCAGCCTTATCCGTAAGTTGCGGTGCTTGAAAGCAGTGTAACAACATACTCTGTTAAAGAAAACAAGTTTAACGATCATAAAGTAGACCTATTTATAAATAGCCTACTTGTCTATATGTATGCCATTTATTTAGAGATAAATTGCATAATTCTACCCCAAAATAATTATGTTCAGGTCACTATAAAATGTAAATAATAAGAAGTGGAATAAATATTTATTCCAACACCACACAAGCAATCAAATCCTTCAGCACATCTCTCTATGGCCCGTTTTTGTCTTGCTCAGATTAATCTTGCCATTGCTTGCTTCCCCTGTTCAAAGAAACTCGCTAACTGTGATAACACCTAGATGCTTTTCAGAGGCGGAGAATTTCACTGCAAATACAACTTGCAGTTTGCACTGCAGTTTTAATATATTCAACGGAATACGTAATCACTATCTCCTTACGCATCTCCTCCCATTTGTTTGAGCAACACTCCCAATCTCCCCTTGACCCTCCCATGAATGCATATGCATGAATAAGAAAGTGCAACTTGCGATCCTGTGTTCCTTCAGCAGGCAGAATAGCATTTCAGCCATGTGGGTGCTGTTTGTACATACAATGCCAATTTTTTAGGCACAAAGTGCGACAAAATTACAACTAAGCGGGTGTTAACATGTTAGTATATGAGGCCCTGTATTCATTAAAAAAAAATTTCTAAATATCTAAATACAGCATGTAGATTCTTGCATATCTGCATGTTTTGGAATGCACCTATTTATAGGCCATACATTGGTGAATATGATACCATTGATCGATGATGGTGGGTGACTTATGTCGCATCCTTCCATTTTTCTTAAAGCTTTCTTTCCAGCAAATATTTAAATTACACTAGTATTGTGCATGGGAAACAGTTTGTGCACATATAAGAAGTATTTATAAAATATTGCTGATTGAGTCTGAACAACCAAAAACACCCTAGTCATGAATAGCTTTAAATAGTGTACTGGCCTTAAATGTTGATTGTGGTCTGACTTGGACAACAGCAACCTACCAGGCTGCAGATTACCCATAAGAGCCACTGGCTGGACACAACTTTGACATGACGCAAGATGGTGCCCTGCGTGAAAGAAAACATTGACAATGTGCGAGTATTTCACTAATATTGGTATGGGCCCAGAATTTCACAAACAAACACATGTCACCAAGCTACTTTGCTTTTCACTGGCCGAAAAGTTATCCACCTCTAAAACAGCAATAACCCAATAGAAATAAGTATACACACCATACACTGTAATAAACTATAGTAGTTTAATTTTGTAGTTAGCCTGGCCTTTTCTTTTGGCCATTAATTGTTTTTAATAAAAATGTAGGCTACAACCAGTAGCCTAGTCTGTACATTAAAAAACAGCTGGGGTGAATCTATCAGACCTTTAGGGGAATATGAAATACTGTACAAAGCCTTCCAAATTAGCATCTTACATTAATGTTTGTATAAAACACTTAATTTCCTGCATTCTGGTGTATTTGTATGCAACAGTATGTGCCTTTTCTGTATCATTATGGTGTTTATGTATTTATTTATGTAATTCAAAATATAATAGAATATAATGTAATAAGTGTCTCAGGCTTTCAAAAGACATTCAGAAACCAGGAATGCAAAATCTAACATTAGGGATAAAACTTAGACATGACAGAAAATAATAATTATTTCTTCTTGTTTTGTTGGAGTGCTTATTAAAAGCAATGTGGGTGTGTTTCAGCCCCAATAAAGAGTTTACCACCTAATATCAACAACCTAATCCAATTAGCTAGGCTATTAGCATACCAACTCTAGCCAATAGAGTAAACTTTAGAAAAATTAAAACAATAGCTATCGTTTGGATGTTTTAATTCTGCTCATCTAAACGCAGAAAATGTTGCTGCTTGTACCCGACATCTCTTGTCTATAGCCCATACTGCATCTCCAGGCTGCTGACTGTCACTTCGCTTATGATGGGATGCACCATAGGCCTGTGTGTTCTGTCTTTTACATTTTACACCAAAGCTTGGAGTGCTCGTCTTTCAATTTTTTTCAAACGTGTCTATTTGTCTGCCCTGCACTCAATTTAAAGAAACTAAAGTGAAAACAATTTCTCGTACGCCACCTTGCATTCTATTCGATATTACTAAAACGCTATTGGGCCTGAATTTCAAGGATCAGTCCAAGATGGGAGGGGGCGCTCGTATCTCCCCTCAATATTGAGTATTAGTTTGGCCCAGTCTGGCCTGCCCAGTGGCAGAACGTAAAGTAAAACATTAGATATTTAAGGGAGGATTTACTTCTAATCACAAGAATTATCATTAGACATGCACCATTATATTCCTGCAGTTGTGGTCTTGAACCGTCTTGAAATAAAATCCCAAGACCGAGACAAGACGGAGTAAAAAATGCGGTCAAGTCCGAGACGAGACCGAGACCTTAAAAAAAGTTGTCCCGATACCGGTCTTGAGACCGAGACAGGTCTCAAGTACTACAACACTAGTGGTAATGTAGCGCGAGCGCTCCTAATCCTTGCGCACACACATTGGCCAGATTCAATGTGGCCAGTTGGAAAATTAAGGAGATATGGCATTACAAGAGACTGTTATATTTATGTAGAAAAGGACAGAGAAAAAAGGACAAGAGGCACAAAAAGATTCTGTGAGACAGACAATTTTTTCATCTCACAGAGTTAATATTTGTTTCTAAGTGTGTCTGATATTTCAACCCATGCAAAAATCTGGCAAGAGTAGATTATGTTGTATTTATCTATACTAGGGGTGCATCAACAAAATCCACGGTTCGATTCATATCGCGGTTTTATTCTTTTTTTTTTTTTCTTTTGAGCAGTATAATCTAGGATTTTTTTTCTGGCCTTGATTACCTTCTGTAGAATAGCCTTATTTTTTCTATAATTTCTGCCACTAGATGGCACACTAGTAACAGCTTCTCAGCCAAACAAGAACACGATTCATGATGCTGCATGTACGCTTTGCAGTCGTGCCAGCACTAGGTAACCAAAAAAAATAAAGAGATCAGATTACGTTATAACACCCTGCTGAGGACAATATTCCACTATATCTTTAACATAGAACATAGTAATCGTAGCTTCATTGCTACAAGTTACAAAATGCAAGCAGACGAACAAATTGTTTGGAACCACATGATGGCAAAATAGACAGCGGCCAGAGACTGAATTAAAAATAACCTGGCAGTTTTGGACAGTTTTCATACCTTGGCACACATCATGGATATTTTATTGACACAAGTCAAATAGGTTTCGTGAAAGAGACACCCACAAGAAAGGTAACTGCTGGGTCACGCCTAACCCACCCACAAAGAAGACACAGTATTTGCGTGTGTGTGCGCTGCGCGTCTTGCTATTTCTCAGCAAAATGACAGACACACGCATTGATGTTTCTAAATAAAGTAGGATATTATTCCACATTGTTTTGTTTGAGTAAAGAAGCGAAGGCAATAGACTCGTTGCCATAATCCGACATCGTAGTGACGAAGGTTAATTCCATGAATGAGAACACATCCATTCTATAAATCGCTTTGTATTGAGTTTTGGTTCTAATCTAGTGTTGAGCTAAATGTGAAATGAAAATTGTAGTTTAATTACAGTAGCAATGTATATGAGAGCTCAACAGGCTGCATCTGTAGCAGGTTGGATGTGTGTCTGTGTGCGGACCGCGGTTCTGTATTCTGGAACTGCGACACGAAACCGTGGACGTTTGTATTGCGGTTTCGGTTTCAGAATGGTCACACCCATAATCTATACTGTAGCTAGTTAATTATTATAAATATATTTTATGAGCTTAGCTGTAGCCTATATGTTAAAATTTTGTGGACTGTATCCTCTGTTTAGGCTTATACAGACTAACAGAGCTGACTGACAGTAGCATTGTGGATACGATGCCAGTCGTCAGCTCATGATTATTGATAATTCTAGGCAAGCAATTGTTCTTCAAGACTTCAATCTCAATATTTAATAAGTCATACACCAGTTATCATAGGTACTGTAAACAGCATTTTGTTATAATAATGACAAAACTATGTCAAAAAGCCTAAATATCTGCAAAGTGCAAACAGAGATGATCTAACAGATAAAAAATTAAATACATTTGAAATCTATAACATAGATTGGCTCAGATATTCAGAGGAGCCAACAAAGAGAAAACACGGACCCTCTGCTGAATACCTGCAGGTGATTGAAGACATCCACCCTCTCCAATTGTTCATTCTAATGTTGAGGAGAGACACTATGTTATGTTGGGCTAAATCAACATGGTCTTCTAGATCCTTTTATTCCTGAACCAAATAATCATTACAGTGGAACACAGAATCACTTTAGCTGAAGGCCTATATAATCCATTGCTATTGAAGACCAAGACTGATCAGTTCTTTACAGTAATATTCAGTTACTTGATCCAACTAACTGGCCACCTGTGTGAAGATGTAATCTTCTCTAAAAGAGAGATAGAGGTAGAAGCTATTGGTGATCATGAATAGTAAAGCTTTCCCAGTTTCTTTTAAACAATAAACTATAATTATTTATTGCTTTGACATCAATATGTACAGCACAATCAGTCATATTTGTATGTAAACTGTAAAGTTGTATTGTATTAAATGTACCTTTTTGTACACTACCTTTTATGTTTTTCTTGCCTAGGGCCTCAAAAGAGCTGGGGCCCTGCAGCCCTGCACACCCTACAAACTACCCATTATGGTAATTTATTAGCAGTGAAGATGTGAAGCAGCTGCATCAAGTACATGGCGAGAAGGTTGAACTGTAGACATTCCTATCATGACACCAACACTCTGCAGAGTGGCCATCTTGTACACTATACAAGATGGCCTGTTTCAGCTGTAACAACACAACATTCAGCTTCGTAGAATATTTTCTCAAAATTAGCCCTCTTTATACATTTAGGGGATCATTTTACCCTCAATTGTTAAAATGTGTGGTTATGTTTAGGGGTTGTTAAATCTCTGGTTAAGATTAGTGGATACGTTTAAGGGTTTGCTTAACCTCAATGGTTAAGGTCAGGTGATGTCGTCGTGAAGTGGGTTGTTGTGTAGTCTGCAAGGCTAATACAGTTAAGACTCCTCTCCTCTGACGCCCGCAAATGATATACACAGAATACAGTGTGAGTGGAAAAACAATGTCCGGTGTTTCACAGAGTGTTCACATGATGACAGGGACATACTGACAAACAAACCAAAATATGTGGATCCTTTGAGTCTTTTGTTCATTGCTCAAGTGACTACTACCCATCTACCACAATTAACACAACTCAAACAAATCAAGGATCTTTGATCACCGACACAAGATTGAGCAACCGAGACTCAAAATACAATGTCAAGCCAAAGAACCATGTCAACTGAGAAGGTAGAATATTATTACAAGGTTTTATATTTATGAAATATGATATACTGAAATAAGACCTGCTTGCTTGCGTTTTCACATACATTGTTTGCTAAGAGTTTGAATAGCGTGTGTGTAAATTAATAACATGCTGTTGGCAACATGATATAGGCTTTTTGCTCACCATCTGTGGCGTGCAGTGCATAAACCTGCTGAACTTTCATATTACCTACTCTCTCCCCCACCCAGAACAGAGCTGTGGTGTCTATTTTTTATAGGTTGCTACATGATAGCAGAAATACTACAAATCATTTAAAATGTTTTCTTACGTAACATTTTACCGTACCTTACCATTACATAAAATGACCACTGTCAAATTATGTTTTCATAGGCTAATTGGATGAATTGTTATTATATTTTATACTGTATTCATAATTGTGATTCGTGATTATTTAGGACATCCAAGCATGTTATTAGCTAATGTTAATACTGCACGAGCAATGCAGTGCAACATATAATCATGCGCATAGCCTATAAAATGTAGATGAATATGTGGAGGGTGGCTGGCAGGGTCTCCTCCACCATAGTAAAGCAAATGTCTATGCTAGTTTTACCCAACTGCGATGGCTCCGACAGTTATCTGGAGAAAAAGCTCAGAAAAACAATGCAAGCAAAAATGCCACAGGCGCACAATGCTTGTGTGCAACCGCCGTCTGGTTTAACAATACAGTCTACATACTTGCCGTGTGTGCGTTTCACAGGCTAGGTAACCCCTTCTCGAGGGGTTATCTATATCTATATCTATATTATAGCAAGCCTGGTCCACCACAGTGCAATAGCTAGGCTCCCGGGCATAGAGGGGCAACAATGACAGATGCCATTATTCTTATTACAAGTCAAAGAAAACCCATCAAAATTATTTTGAAGCTGTTATTTTCAGGTACATTGTTGCTGTAGTGTTGCTTAAATCATTGCATGTCTATTCTCCCGTTATTATGACCGTAAATCCATCCAAATTAACTCTGTGGTCGAGTCTGAGAATAAGCTGAATAGAGTTTCTAAAAAGCCATTTCCTGGACGATTCTAAACAACAACACATTTTAAGGTGCAGCCGCACGCAAGCCCAGAGGCACAAAGAGGCTTTCGATTACATATTGACTACAGTATGGGGAGAGGCAGATACTTCATATAATACGAACACGTTTCATCAGGCTAGCGACTTCAAGAATCCACAAAGGATAGCGAGGAAAAGTTACACATGTCAACTGAGTGGGAAACAGAAAGGACAAGGCAGGAGTGAAACAGAAAGCCAAGAGTAGCCGCTGCGTTGAACAGCTGGAACACACCAAGGACAGTTTCACACCAAGCCAGTGGAGGTTAGTAGAACATCAGCCAGCAGGGAGACGGTCACCGCTGCCTACAACTTACTGACGCTGCTGCAAACAGACAGGCAGTACTCTTCAGACTCAAAGTTATTCCTGTTGCCGCCACAGCCTCCGTAGATAAACTGGGCACAGCGGCCCTCCTGGCGGTCGAAGTACCAGCGAGGAAGCATGGCCCGGCATGGCCCAGTCTCAGCACTGGCCCAACACACCTCTAGGAGAACACACAGGTTGTCTTTTCACGTTCATGACAGCACAGGAGCGGCTGAAGGAATAGCTGGTTGCAGGAGGACTTAAAGCAGCAAACATCTTCAGATAAAAAGGCCTGACACTAGTCCTTCCCTCTCCAATGTTATACTGCGTGTCCAGAAAGCCCAACAGAGGCTACCATTAAACGATAGCTACAGTAGGAATAGAGAAGAGTACATAAAGGACAATATAAACTACTATTGTGGGATTCTAATCTCCTTTGAAAGCAGCAACAGTTAACTAAAAGTGATACATACAAACATGTTTTAAAGCAAACCATGTTAAATAGATGACAGGTGAATCTTCAGTCTTATTACAAGACTAAAGTCTCAGATAATAAGCTTCAGATGAAAAAGTTAATGTTGCTCGGACAACAAGTGCTCCCCCTCACCTCGCACAACCTCCTCCGTGGACTCTGTGGTTGTGGTTGTGGTGGTGGTTGTGGTCATCATGGCAATGCTCGCTGTAGCAATGTCGCTGTCATCCAGTGTATCGATGACGTAATCATCTTCATCCTCCAACCCATCCTCTTCATCCTCATCCGTCACAATGTCTACCTGTCCATCTCCGTCCCCGTCTTTGTCCAACACCTCTTCTTCCTGGGCCTCCTGCTGCTCCTCAACGACCGCATCCTCCACCGCCACCTGCTGGACAGGGGATGGCTTCGTCGCCAGCGGTTGACGCTGCTCTGGCCGAGAGTCTCTCACATTACTGAGAGACAGAACAGATAAAGGAAAAGGATGAAAGATGCAAATGGTGGAATTAAGAATCCGTGTACACGCAAGTATGCACTTGAATGTCCGTAGTCATACAGTAGTCACAGTAGCTTCATTTTAAAACTCGACACTTTTGTGCCGGTATCTGCTTTTAGGGATCTTTGGTAGACCTTTAACTTGAGGTCTGCAGCTGCTATTTATTCAGCCAAACAATCTCTTATGCCTTTTATGCAGTGGGGAACCGTCAGGGGCCTGAGATAGTCTAAAAATTAGACCAAGTTATCTATGTTAATCTAATCGATTCATAATTTGACAATCAACATCGAAATACAATGTTTCTGACAAAATTATCTCTTCAAACCAAATACATTTGTGTAGGAATGTGAAGGGTTAAATTAAACACGTCTTGTTGCTACGCTTATGCAGCTCTGCGATTGGTGATTATGCGAGTCACCCAACTGGCTGGTTGTTTCTGGCATTCACTGTAGCGGTCTGTTTTTCTTTGATTTCTTCTTATTCATTTGTCCACCTGTGCCCCCTCCCCCCCAAGGAAACACCTCCTCTTGCCAGGGTTGCTAACAAGAAACAGTTCTTAACCAATTTGCCTGGTTAACCCTAATACCTAGCATCAATGGAGACATGTAGTAGTAGTATGTAGTAGTAGTCTGTAGCTGTGTGTATGCGTGCACCTACCTGTCACTGTAGTCGGTCTCTGCTCCGCCCCACCAGACATCTGAGTCATCTTGGTCCTGCTCCTCACTGTCGCTGTGGCGTTCAGCCTCCAGGGGGCAGCACACAAACTCCACACCACGGAAACGGTCAATGCCACATGGCAACAGCATCCCATAGTCATGGAGATTCATGGAGCGGTCCCCGCAGGACTAGGGCGAGGGAGAGGAAGCGTGGGTTTACCAATATGCTGGAGACATTAGCACTCGTCACAGTAGTGTTATGTGTGCTCACCTCCTTGGCCACAGTGTGCCAGTGCAGGTGGCTTTCACACTGGTCCATGTGCTCCTTGTGCAGGAACTTACACTTGTCAGGAACCAGGAGAGCATCGCTCACAAACTCCCCCACTGGGTTGGAGAGAGAGAAATAATATAGAGATATATACAGTATAGAGAGAAAGTTACAGAAAACTGCAATCATATAAAAACAGACCAGACCAATTGGTAAGAAGCCCACCTGACTACCAACCCAAGAGCCAGTAATTGAGATGTTTAACCTTCATGTCATTTCAGTCTTGTGTCCATTAGTTTGAAAGTAAGTGCCAGTCCTCACACAGTAAAGATATACTGAGGAGATCAGGATACTCTACCAAATTGTGTGCTTGTGTTTAGGGCTGTGCAATTAATTAAAATATGATCGCGATTTCAGCTCCCAACGATCACAAAAATAGCATAATTGAGAAAATACTATTATTTTGTATATTACGTTGAAAGGGTTAAACGCTGTTACCGCTGCATAGTGGAGTCGCGAGCGGCGTGATTGATTCAATGCATTCACGTCTCGAGCGTTAGCACACATTTTTTTTTATTTTTTAAACGTCACACAAACTTAAGCCGAAGAGTTTGTCAGGTAAATGTAGCCTACTATTTAATGAGACCAAGTAAAACTACAGCGAAAGAAGTTTTTGTATTTTACACCACAAAGCATCACATAGCTGCACTTGATACAGCCTTGTTATATAAGGAATTTCCCTGATTCCAAGATGTGGCACTAGCCTACAAAGTGCTTGTTATCGCCGTGATAGAAACGCATTCATAGATGCCGTTTCGTCTACTGCTGGAAGCAGCACTGTGATGTGAAATGGCCAAAAATTGAAAAATAATAAATAAGAATATCTATCTGCCATAATGTCTATGAAAGCTAATGGTAGGCTATTTGTCTTGTTAAAGACCAGGCTATATCTTTATGTATTAAAGGGGCAATCAGTCAATCTGGAGAAAGATTGATTTGAACTTGTTCAAGCACAAAAACACCTTCATTCATTGCCATAGGGCTCAGAAGCACTGCCCTTTGCACACACTGAAATGCATTTCCAAGGCTAGATAAGTGTTGTGTGGTGCGGTCTGCACCACTTTGCGTTCCCATTTACAGGGGCTGTGTAGACTATTTAGACTATTTAACCATCGTGGACACAGTACAGCAGACAGTAAGTTGATATTATCTGAATTTGACAATTGGTGTATTAGGTTAATTTAAAGTTTAATAACACAGTTGCATGGTTGTGGAAGCATTTTGTGAAATATTCCCACCCACAGCACCTTCCCACTATAGGTCAGCTTTGCTGCCATAGTGTGTCCTCTTTTTTTGAAAACAAAAATATGGTCACCCTAAATAAATTATAGTTATAGCAGCAATATTGACAACCAGTCTACTTTGGATTTAATCAGATAAAACTACAATTAGATTTCTAAAAATAAAACATTTAACATTTCTGCAAAGACCTGTTTGTGTTATCTGTGGACATTTAAAAATCAGCGCGAGTTCAGATGGAGGAAGGAGAGAATCAGCATAATACTAATAGTGTTAAATAATTGTGATTTCAATATTGACCAAAAATAATCGTGATTGTCATTTTTTTCATAATCGAGCAGCCCTACTTGCGATTCATATACATAAAAAAAAAAATGGCGGCCGCGGTATTGGGGCAACCTAAATCACCGCAAGTACATTTTCTTCACCGCGACAGCCCTAGGCGATACTGGTAAATGGTGTAAGTGGCTACGTTTCTACTAAATGCTGTAAATGAATGCTTGAGTTTCCAGACAGCAGTGTGTGAACCTGAGCCATGGAGCACCTACCCAGACAGCAGTGTGTGAACCCTGAGCCATGGAGCACCTACCCAGACAACAGTGTGTGAACCGTGAGCCATGGAGCACCTACCCAGACAGCAGTGTGTGAACCCTGAGCCATGGAGCCCTATATTACCCAGACAGCAGTGTGTGAACCCTGAGCCATGGAGCACCTACCTAGACAGCGGTAGGGCACCACTATGTAGGTGTGGCTGTGACACTGCTTGCGTCCCTTCTTGCACCAGTTCTTAATGCTGACTGGCTGGTTGGCCTCCACAACGTTGGTGATCTGGAGGTCTGGGTACACCTGTGGACACCATTCCAATGAATACACCAAAGAGCGCCAAGCCAGTCCACCACACTGCTATCGCTAATGCTTCCTCCCTCACCTCCTGGCAATACTGCAGTATGCCCTCCTTGGTGTTAACGCAGGTCTTGGTGCCTGAGGGGTCAGACTCCCACTTCCCACTTTGCACGTTGATGTGCATGTTCAGTCTTCCACAAAACATGGCCACCTGTGGCTCCGCCAGAAGGCCCATGGAGCCGTCTGTAGGCACCTGTGGACACCAGATTACAAAGAACACACCATTAGTTCCACGTATACATATATCATAGAAAGCATATGCTTCTTATATACAGTATAGCATAGTGCGATATGTAGCTATAACATGTAGAGTAACATATGCACACTTCATTTATACAGTACAGCATAGTGTAACTTAAATATGTGCATCTTATACCAATTTGACAGGTACGCTGCATTTTACAAAAAATAAAAATAATTATGCAGAAGTTAACTGGCTTTCTTGGCCACCATAAAGTTTGGAAAAAGCTATACGTCTATGCACAGGTTCAGAAACCTGTATTTGGTAAGGGCTGGTGTGTATGGAGTATAGACAGCATCACATAAAACAGCCATGCAGTCAGTGAGAACTCATTACAATTACATTTTATGACTAGGATTAGACACACGATTTGGTGAGGAGAGATTGGCAAAATGGGGGGGATAGGTACTTTGAAGGGATGTAGAGCAATATAGCGAGAAGGGATGAGCGGTGGAAGAGATTCAACAATTGGAAACGGGGGAAAGAACCTTTGTGTTGCTGCTAGACATTTTCTGTTTTGGTCAAGGTATTGTTCAGCATGTCTTTACTGCATTATTCTGCAATAGAATTTGCTACATTAGAACTTGACATCACATCACCGAACTGAACTTTACTAAAATGTTAGTAAAGTGCTTTTCAAAACAAAACAGTTTTTAGAATATCGGGGCAAATACTGTTATTATTCCTCAAAAGAAATTCAAAGCATGTCTACAAAACACATTGTATGAGATTGTTTGTATGCTTTTTAACATTAATATCAATGGAAATGGAAAAAACACAGTCATGTGTGTTGTTATATGCCGCTACTTGTATTTGAGCTGTGCCTAATGAAAATGTGTGCATGTTTTAATGTACAGCTGCAATGTAGAATTGTGTGTATTAATTTGCATTAAGTGTCTTAATAGTTTACTTTATACATGTGTAGAACATCATTGATAGTGTAACATTACCATGTAAGTATTGTGTATTAATTAATCAAGTGAATGTGTGCACAACTAAACATTCTCTCAGGAGTGCTGGTGAATGTCTACATTGTACTGGTAAATAGAGATAGAACCACCAGGGAACAGGAGAGGAGAGACTGTCTCCATTGTGTTCTCTGTAATCTTGTTTGAGCCTCTGAGAGACCTGGCAGCACATCAACTACTGTGTGTTGTGGGGAGGGGTGGGGGGATCTCGCATGGGGGATCTCCATGTGAGATGTGAGGGACGTATACTGGGGAAATAACAGTGGGATGGAAAGTTTCTGGTTCGAGCAATGGTTCAATACATTTCTCAATGCTGTAGAGTAGTCGATTTTGGGAGACCCTGGACTTCCTTTCTGCTTATGATAAATAGGAGGCGACGCGCGATGCCGGTTGTTGGTGTTGGGTTTACGGGGACAGAGCTAAATTTATTTTTTAAGGGAATGTCCATGAACATTTCCCTCATATGGTCATGTACAGTATGAATGGGATCACAAATCTATTCAGGGAAATCCATATACCCAATTTCCCACCTCAAGACCATTAACATTTGAAAGAAAATAGCTGTGTTGTATATAAAAGCAGTAACATTGCAGGAACAAGCATAGTGTTACATTATCATCATATATTGGACTGTCCCTTTCCTATCTATTCGAAATAGTACTAAGTGCCAAAAAGTGTTGGCAATATTGATAAAAGTAGTATATAATTGAAATTAGGAATGTCACGATACCAGAAATGTAGTAGTCGACACCAATACCAGTGAAATTCCACGTTTCTCGATACCACAGGAGAAAACACACACACACACTTTTATATTTACTGTGTGTAAATTTAAACAGTCACACACACACGCACGGTAGACACACACAGTATACACAGTTATATTAAAAAATAAATAAATAATAATAAAAAAAACTATATATGTAGCCTAGCTACTATGTTACATGTTATTACAAGCTAGGTTATACCGTCTCAAGCTCAAAATGTTGTATGCTGAGATGTTGCCCTCAAAGATAAAGTAATTTGTCAGTTCATCTAAAGCTGGAGTTTTTCTATGTGCCATCAAGATGATATAGGCTACTGTCTGTACAGTACAAAGCATGGTCTAATGTCTGTGCAATTGTCAGCAATTGTGCTGACAATTACCGCTTGGTTACCGCAAAAAATGGCATTACCGCTCGGTGCTACCACTGACTCTGCACCCGCTGTGACTCTGTGCAGCACGAGAGTGCTCCTAGGTAGGGGTAAACATTCACCCAGATCCCAGTCGGCGCTCTGGAGGTATCGCCCAGTACGACGCGATAAAGGGAATGCATTTGATTTTTCTAGGGTTGGCTACACAAAAGAGTAAGAAAAAACAATATAGGATTCTTAGCATGTTCAACAGTGGCAGCCTTAGGCACCCCTGTGCTTACTGATTGGTCTGACCATAGTGCGCAGCAGCCAATGACAATTGACGCGTAAAAAGTAGACAACTGGCCAAATGGCTCAAAATTACACCTAATTGATGCCCGGAACCGTGCGTTGTCAACGTGACGTCTACATGCATTCAACATGTTGTCTACGTGTTGTTTGAGTGTTAAATTTAGACCTGCAAACAACACGTAGACAACACAGAGTGCACGTTGAATGCACGTAGACATCACGTGAAATACACACGTTCATTTAATGTGTTTTCGGCCGGGATGGCCTTTCGTAAAAATGAGACATGCCTGTATTTTACCTCTCCGGGAACCATCACCTTATCGTGGTGGAGAGGTTTGGGTGCCCCTATGAACCTGAGGGCTGTGTTGT
>JAODUH010073993.1:5836-16076 GCA_027564835.1 Typhlichthys subterraneus
GGGGACTCTGTTGTCAGTGCATATGCACCAAACAGCAGTTCGGAGTATTTGGCCTTCTTGGAGACCCTGAATGGAGTCCTGTATGGGGCTTCAGTAGGGGACTCCATAGTTATTCTCTCTATTCTCTATATAGAGATATATACTATATATACTCTATTGGGAGACTTCAACGCGCACATGGGCAATGATGAAGACACCTGGAGAGGTGTGATTGGGAGGAACGGCCTCCCTGATCTAAACCAGAGAAGGTGTTTGTTGTTAGACTTTTGTGATAGTCATGGACTGTCTATAACAAACACCCTGTTCAAACATAAGGATGCTCATAAGTGTACGTAGTAGTACTGAGGTAGTCAAAAAACACCACAGTGGCAAAGCCCCAGGGAAAAGATGAGATTCGTCCAGAAATGCTAAAAGCTTTGGATGTGGAGGGGATGTTTTGAATGACATGCCTCTTCAACATCGCATGGAAATCGGGGACAGTGGTAAAGGAGTGGCAAACTGGGGTGGTGGTTCCCACTCTTCAAAAAGGGGGACCAGAGAGTGTGTGCAAAATACAGGGGTATCACCCTACTCAGCCTCCCTGGTAAAGTCTACTCCAATGTGTTGGAGAGGAGGGTTCGACAGATTGTCGAACCTCAGATTGAAAAAGAACAATGTGGATTTCGTCCTGGTCGTGGAACAACGGACCAGTTCTTTACTCTCGCAAGGATCCTGGAGGGGGCCTGGGAGTATGCCTTTCTGGTTTGTGTTTTGTGGCTCTAGAGAAGGCGTATGACCATGGCCCGCGGGAGATGGTGCGGGAGTATGGGGTAAGGGGGTCCCTTTTAAGGGCAATACAATCCCTGTATTCCCAAAGTGAGTCGGACTTGTTTCAGGTGGGAGTTGGTCTCTGCCAGGGCTGTGCTTTGTCACCAGCCCTGTTTGTGATATTCACGGACAGGATATAAATGCGTAGTCATGGTGTGAAGGGGTTGCGGCTCGAAAGCTTGGGGATCTGATCACTGTTTTTTGCATATAATGTGGTCCTGATGGCATCATCAGTCCGTGACCTCCAGCACTCACTGTATCAGTTCGCAGCAGAGTGTGAAGTGGCTGGGAGGAGGATTAGTACCGCAAAATGTGAGGCCATGGTTCTCAGCAGGAAACCGTTGGAGTGCCTACTCCGGGTAGGGAATGAGTCCTTACCCAAAGTGAAGGAGTTCAAGTATCTTGGGGTCTTGTTCGCGAGTGAGGGGACATTGGAGCGGGAGATTGGCCGGAGAATCGGAGCAGCGGGAGCGGTATTGCAATCACTTTACCGCACCATTGTGACGAACAGAGCGCTGAGCCGAAAGGCAAAGCTCTCAATCTACCGGGCAATATCTGTGCCTACCCTCATTTATTATCATGAAGGGTGGGTCATGACAGAAAGAGCAAGATCACGGGTACAAGCGGCCGAAATGGGTTTTCTCAGGAGAGTGGCTGGCGTCTCCCTTAAGAGATAGGGTTAGAAGCTCAGCTATCCATGAGGAGTAGAGCCGCTGCTCCTTTGCGTCGAAAAGAGCCAGTTGAGGTGGTACGGGCATCTGGTAAAGATGCCCCCTGGGCGCCTCCCTTGAGAGGTGTTCCATGCACGTCCAGCTGGTAGGAGGCCTCGAGGAAGACCCAGGACTAGGTGGAGAGATTATATATCCACACTAGCCTGGGAAGGCCTCGGGATCCCCCAGTCAGATATTATAAATGTGGCTCGGGAAAGGGAAGTTTGGGGTCCCCTGCTGGAGCTGCTGCCCCTGAGACACAACTCTGGATAAGCGGATGAAGATGGGTGTGGATGTATGGATGGAGACTAATAATTGATGCAACTATTTCCTTTACATTCATGTTGAGTGTAGCAGATGACTTTGAAAGGTATGCATAAAAAGCAAAAATGGTGCATAGAAATTCACCAGAAATTGTGTCTGAATCTCAAAATCTCCTGGGGAAAGACCACCATAATATGGTGGGAGGATATCTGTGTTATTGCAAAGCATGAAATGTGCTAAACAAATAGGCTAAATGACAGTATCCAGTTACGCACGCATGCTGCTAAAGAGATATTTACTTAATATATCGTAATCATAGCCGATGTACCTACCTTTTGCAACATTACAATATGTTTTCTCAAAATTGCCCATACAGCCATGCTTATTAGGCTGTAAAACTATCCACATATTTTATGCCAAGTTCAAAGTAAAGTTATATGAGCAGCTGATTCATTCATGATCATTCATGCGATGCAATGGCATATTTGTCATTGAATGTTTTGAATGGCACCCTCAGAAATAAAATAGAATAGAGCAAAAGTAGGCGGAAAGATAAATCGGAATATCATAATGGTACGCAAAATATATTGCATTTGAAGGGAAAAATATTGTGAAGGAACCCCAAAAGTGCTCATCAGTTTCTGTAGAGAAAGATGAGATGATGAAAAAAAAAAATAATAATAGGCCTACATTAGATTTTTTTCTTAATTTCAATAACTGTATTCAGTCAGTTAATAAGCCTAATAATAGGGTGACAGTTTGTATAGGCCTACTAGGCTAACACTCTAAAGTAGATTGTGAAACTGTACCATATTATATCAGGAAAACTCTTAATTAGAAAAATATTCATTGCGTATCCCATGTATTTGGCCAATGAGAGGATTCCAGATTTAGCAACACCCACAGGGTAATATCGCAATCCCGACAAAACGTTTTTCTCGTGGTGGTTTTTCCATTTTCCAATGTAAACGAAAAAACGAATGAACGAACAATAACTGGACCCAACGGCCTGCATCTGCTTTATTGTACAGTACAGTGAAAAAACTAATAAATTAAAAATGACCAAAACCTGTATTTCAGTGTAATTATAATTCTTCTGAAGTGCTTGTGTCCCTTTGTGCAACTCAATACATTAATCAATTGATAATTCTAGAAATAAATTGTTATGGTAAGTTTCAATAAATGATATACTTAGACCGAGAATCTTTAGTCTTTGTTTAATTAATAATTTCTATAGAAATGGAGCATTCCCAACAAACACAGTTCAATGCATCTTGCGAGAATGTTCAATCTTCTGTTGTCTGCCTCCTCCTTGTATACTAGGACAGCGAGCAGGTTTACAATGGCATGAATAGCACACTGTAAAACTAAAGAACAAATGGAGGATGAGGGGTCACAGCAGAGTCATTTGTAAATCATCCTATACATGAGGGCCCCTTTATTAGCCCTAGGCAGGCATGAACTAATCTCGTCCCTACACAAGTCTTAAGTGAAAAGGTCATTAAAGTCATGTAAATGAATATCTGTGAAAGCACACGAAAGGCAGTTCCCAAATCATAAACACAAGACTTATACAAAAATGTAATAACATATAAGATTAAGTAAAAATATGCCATTACAAAATCAAAAATGTATTAAAAATCAATAAAGCATAGTTCTGCTAACCTACCCAGTGACCAAACCTGGATCAGTACCAGTGATTGTATACTGTACAAGAATGACTGTCAGGATCCTCAATCTAGTAGGCATGGCATCCAACAGTAATCCTTACACAATTATTTAGTTAAGTGCACCAATAGTTAAGTGCACCAATTCTATACACACACAGTTACTAACATGTACAAATACACTTACCAATACTAAATGTGAACAGCACATGATGTAAAACAAACAGACAAAACAAACAAACAAAGGTGTTTGATTTGCCCTGCTAGCTCTTCTCCAACTTTCTGGAAATTGCTTCCAGATTCCCACCAGCAGAACTAGCTCTGTAAGATTTAATAGTTCACACAGAACCCCTCTGTGTCATTTTTTCAGTTTGCTGCCTTGCGTTCCTGAGGAACCCTGTCATCCCGGTGTCAGCGGCTGCGGCGGGGAAGGCACAGTGGAAGAGGAGGCCGGCGGGAGCTGCTGTGGCGGGGAAAGCCCAGCGGCAGAGGAAGCCGGCGGGAACGGCTGCGGCGTGGAAGGCACAGCAGGTGAGGAGGCTGGCGTGAGCGGCTGCGGCCCAGCGGCGGAATCAGGATGCGGCTGCGGCCCAGCAGAGGAGGGATCCGTCAGGTGCTGCTGCGGCGGGGAAAGCCCAGCGGCGGAGGAAGCCGGCGGGAGCGGCGGAGGAAGCCGGCGGGTGCGGCTGCGGCGTGGAAAGCCCAGCGCCGGAGGGGGCCGGCGGGAGCTGCTGCGGCGGGGAAGGCACAGCGGCGGAGAGGTCCGGCGGAAGCTGCTGTGCCCCAACAGAGTAGATGGGAGACGGCTGGGGCCCAGCAGCTGAGACGGGGTGGCTGCGGCCCAGCGGCGGAGACGGGTGCGGGGAACGCAATGGGTGCTGGGGACTGGACCAAGGCTGGCTCTGGGGACTGGACCAAGGCTGGCTCTGGACCTGCCGTTTTGGCCAGAAGGGGCTCGGGGACCGAAGCCAAAACAAAAACGGGCTCTACGGCAGACGAAACAGAATGCGCGAGAACTGAATCGGCAACGGCCTCGGAGGGCGGAGGCACAACACAAAACGCCACAGGGGGCGGCGGCAGAACAGAACACGCCTCAGGGGGCGGCGGCAAAACTTCCACCCACGGCGCGAGGGCCAGATCAGGTACAGAAGGGGGCAGCGGAGGGGCCCTCACAGCACCAGTTGGAGAGGGGGTCCTCCCGACGCTGGACCGCAGAGACGTTGTCTTACCCTTGGTACTACGTTTGGCCATGGGGGTTCGCTTTATGGCCAAACGGGTTCCCCAGTAAGATGACTGTCTTGTGTCCTGTAGGGCAGGAGCAAGCTGGCTGCTAGCACACCTAGCCTTAGCTGGAGGGACTGACTTTAGCCAGAGGCCACCGAGCCCGATGCTAGCTGCCTGGGGTGCAGTTTCTTTAACAATGCCTGATGTCTGACAAACATAGCAGTTATTAGTCAGACTACTAGGCCATGAGGTAGATTAACGTTTACCGTTTTCACAGGGCACTATAATGCTAAATAAACTCTGCTTCGGGAACGTGCAATTCCAACGAGATATTATGCCAGATTATAGTGTACAGTATGGTACCGTACAGCCGCTTCTGACATGCTGCCGGTGGGGCAGGATACAGTGCAGATGATGCGATGAACAGAGACATGCCCGGTGTAAATCAGGCATTAATGGTTACGTACTTGGCTGTTGTAACTGTTTTATGCTTATTTTGTAACATCCAGAATATCATTTACAGCCAGCGTTGGATCTCATGTTGTGAATACCGATAGGTACGGTACAGTATCCTTGACTAAAGAAGTAGAGACAGAGTGACATGGTAGACTCATTTGGCAAGAAGCACATTGCAATATTATTAGGAATACAAGAGAGAATATCAATAGAATGTCCCACAAGCTACAAAGGTTTGTGAGACATTGGCAACCGTAACCAAAAAGGGCGGCTCTTACAGCCCAAGTCGGAAAGGTCTATTGCTGGTACAGCCAACCATGGCACAAATTAAACCTGAGCTCATAGTTCTTCTGAACATCGACCAGAAGTGAACAGTAGTACTGGTTGTCATGGCGGCGAATATACAGTAGGTCGCTCAGGAATAAGGCCGCGTGTCCACCAAAGCGTTTTTCCGCAGCTGAATACGCTGGTCCCTCTGCTGAAAAAGCCCAACTGACAGTGCTAGGAAGCGCTTTTGGAAGCGCAGCGTTTTTTCAGCTGAGACACTTTGGTTGCTATGAAACAGAATCTCCGTGGGAATTCATATGTTGCAAATAAATGCTAGTTTGTTTTATATTACAAATTATTTCATTTGTTATATATTCTATACATTATTGTTCATGTTAGTATTGTTGTGGTAGTCTGGGGTTATCATCTGACTATCAATTTATCATTTGTTGCGGTCGTTGTGTGCCATAAGTAGGATGTGACGGTTGCTCGTAGTATTTGTCCCGCCCCTTCACCACTGCGATTGGACGGCTGGGGGAAACAGTGACGGGCCCGGCGTTTCACCCAAAGTTGAAAAATGTTCAACTTGAAAAAACGCTCCTCGCCCGGCGTTTGATGCGGAAACAACCCTCAGTGCCACGCCACGCTCCTGGCGTTTTTAGAAGCCTGGAAAAATGCGGCACTCCCATTGGAATCAATTGAAAAATAACGCTGGCGTTAGAAAAAAACGCTTTGGTGGACACGCGGCTTAAGGTGGATAACTGAAGCGTCGACGCGCGTCAAGAGACGCCAGGATTTTAGAACTAGTTCTTTTTAACGGGGCAATGCCCATTGTCAGTGTCTGACGCGTGTCGACACCAAAGTTTAGGACGCTGCTCTATTTCTTGGGCGTCAAGCCATAAACAGGCATTGCATATCTGCAGGTTTCTGAGCGCCTCCGTCAATTTGATTTTACCTTTTGAACGTTGCATTCCCTGACGCGCCAAAGAACGACGCCGCCCACCAGGGAACATTTCACTTGTATGATTTTGAATGGAGCTCTATGGGAGAATTCTGAAACTGCAAATATGACAGTTGGAGGAATCTTATCCAAATAATAACATCACATAATCCAAAAAAGTAAATTGTTTGCTTTATTTAGAACTGCCAATAATTAACCTATTTATCTAATCGCGTGGTTGCATTAAATCATACATTGACGTAAGCCACCTGCCTATAATTGTCTTCCTAAATAATTGCCCGGGGTGTTTCAAAGATGGCTGCGAGTGGTGAGACTTGCCTATAAGGACTTAGCTACAGCAGCCGAATGCAATTAGCTCTCCAGGACAATTTAATGTGATTGTGCTGTGATGAAACATGAGAGGGCTGCAGATACTCTCAACTCATTACTCATTATGTGTGTGTGTGTGTGTGTGTCACAAGTTGTGCCTCTGGTGGCTGTTCTTTGGCTCTGGCAGGCAACAGGTAGCTTGTGATGAAAACGTCAGTATGGAGCTAGACTGAGATGAATATATGAGAGAGGGGGCGCGGGGGGCAGGGATAATAGTAGAGGTATATTGGGTGTGGGTGGCAGACATTCAGGCAGGAAGACAGGCTGGGGGACAGAGAAAAAAATACATACAGACAGGGTGAGCAGGGCACAGCATGAC
This sequence comes from Typhlichthys subterraneus, assembly GCA_027564835.1. Classification (NCBI taxonomy): domain Eukaryota; kingdom Metazoa; phylum Chordata; class Actinopteri; order Percopsiformes; family Amblyopsidae; genus Typhlichthys; species Typhlichthys subterraneus. The sequence goes on from JAODUH010073993.1 coordinate 12,881, forward strand.
ACTCTCCTCCTGGTGTTCCTCCAGAGAGATGATGTCAGCCATTAATATCTAATGAAAGTTGTCCATTACATTGATATAACACATTGTTGCCCTGTTTCTCTTGTATACATTTTCTTTATACCAATTAAGCTCATCTGACTGAACCGCCAATCAAACCTTTGGAGCTCCACAAACATATTGATACTCTTAGGCACACATATGGCTATTGAAAAGCCTGTATAGAATTGGTAAAACATTAGTAAAACAACCAGAATTTAAGAGGAAGGACGAATATACATAAATCTAGGACATACACACATCTGATAGGTACTGTATAGTTATGTGGCAATACAACAGAATGTACCCTGGAACAAATCAGCGACATCCTCGTTCCAACACACATCCTTCACATAAACCACAGCTTCACTATGGGTTAGTTGATGGTGTGCGTGTTCTGATTTTCAGACAACGGACTGACAGGGGTTGCTGGGAGCCTCTTAGTAAGAGGGTTGGGTCACAGCACAGCACGAAGCTCAACACACGTCCATACAATGTGAAAACCTCACAAATGTGATGGAAAAATAAACAACATTCCTTAAAGGCACACTCCTTGATCTGTGACTGGAACTATTGTGGGCTACGACTTTGGCACTTATCGTCAGCAACACGTATGTCTCCCTGCTGTGTCCCAGCTCACAGCTTCACTGCATCCACGCCCACAGCTCCTGCCCTTGGCGTTTCACTGCCTGCCTCGCAGTGTCACGAGTAGAAGAGCCTGCCTTTCTCTGAGCCAGTCCGGCTGATCCTGGCCAGCTGGGAGTGCGATGGGGGGACATCGTGGCGGTAGGGCCCCTTGGGAGATGTCGGCTCCCTCAGGTAGCCCTCCTGCAGCCTCACATGACATTTGGCCTCCTGCTCGCGCCGCCGCTGCTCCTGCCGCAGGAGCTCCTGGGCCTCCAGGAGGACCCGGGCATTCACGGCACCCACCACAGGGTAGCCGTGGCGGAAGCCCTGGTAGCTGGAGTAGCGGGGGCTGTCCTTGGCCATCTGGAAGCCCTCACCAGGCTGGTACGCCTTCTCCCAGGAATCTGGTGACATTGAGCTGGCATGGAGTTTCCTGCCTTGTCTGGTGAGGAGGAAGGGGAGGTAGAGGAGGAAGAGAACACTAAATGGTTACAATACAGTACAGCAGTTTCACAGCACTGGGTTACCTTGTCTACGTGCTTGCAGTGCATTATGTGTGGCTAGTCTGGAGATGGACAAACCGACAGACACACCCATCAAAGGCCACAGGCGCCGACAGAGGACTGACCCTGCACTCACACCGCCAGCTAGTCAGCTGCAAAGCGACAGACCTTCATTCATTTTAATGAGCAACTATGGGTGACAAAGTGGCCAGCTACATGCGGCCGGCGACTGGGAAAGTTGACCAACATCGAACTTTGTTCAAATTCCAGTGAAGCGGTGTAGCGACTAAACAATGAAAGAGTACATGTTTGTCGGCAATGCCCCTCCCTCTTCCTGGTGATCAAAAAAGGAGGAGAAACTGTGTGCTTGTTGTTGTTTACCGGGACATATTTATAAGTTTATCTACAATTTACCTAGTTTGTTCATGAGTTTGTTTAGCCCACACGTGTAGCAAGGCAGACACATTAGCGTACTTCCTTGAGTGACAGTGCAGACGCACCCACCGGCGACAGAGCAAACACGCCCACCAGCGACGTCTACAAAGTGACCTGGCTACAACCAGCTACAATATCGCTGGAGGTGTGAGTGAAGGGTAAGGAGCTCATGCACAGTAGGTCACATGCTATGTGTCACCCTCCCCTTTAACACACAAAGGAAGACATCTCCAGATGTGTGACATCACCTCATTTATGCCTTGCTGCCCACATGCATGCGTGTGTTAGTCCGTGCAAGACAGCCTATACGAAACTGTTCTGAGACCCCTGGCTCCACCCAGCCACGATGTATAGCTCAGCTTTATTCACACATACACACACACACACTTATTGAAGACTTCCAGTCTGCAGACATGGCGTGTGTGTGGCGGGGAGGGGCTTCCCATTATGGCTTATGGATTATGGCTGACTATAGATTTAAATGGCTGACTGAAGGAGGGAACGCCCGGCGCACTTTGGCAGCCGCTTCTCCTTTTGTGTTATTACATACTTTTAAGAATCCGAATCTTTTGTAGTATTTTTGTTTTGTTTTATGAAGGTAAGTTGGCTATTTTTATTTACAGTCATTTTCTTTCCCCTGACTACTCTACAACAAAAAATACGACGTCCTTTTGACCAGCAGCTGAGCTACTACCGGTACCGTACTAGCTTACATTGCCACCGGTACTACCATCGGTGAGATTGATTTGACATCACCCATCTGGCGACATCAAAACCGGAGGGCCTGTGTTGTTTACTGGGACTTAGTTTACTTGGACATATTCTACTTGCTTCTGATTTATTGGCATTTCCACTCATTTTATATTCACCGGACATCTACGGTTACTCAACCTCACACCTACGACAGGATTATAAAAAGTCATATCCCTCCGCCACCAACTGCCTACCATCCATGGTCTCACGTCACCTTATCTTCGTTGTTGATTAATCCCATTTAATCTCCCCTGAAATATTTGTTTGCTGAGCTCCTGCTACTAAATTCAAGGTTCTTTAAACCCCCTCCAGCTCTGTTTTCCCACCCTGGAATTATTCGTCGGCCGAGATACATTTACCGTGGGACTCGTCGAAAATTCACACACACCAAGACTCTTATCGTCTCGTTTTGGTCTAATCAACGAATCGCCCCTTGCAATCTTCTTCCAGCAATTAACAGGCATTGTGCACTCTGCCAGATTCATACAGTGACTACAAACCCGATCTCCAATAACTGCCTTTAAATTGCATTATTCAATGTCCGATCCCTCTCTGATAAAGCCCCACTCATCCATGAGTTTGTAACGAACGAAAAACTTAATCAAGCCGCACCACCTGGATATGTTTACATTTCTCAGCCTTGCACCACTGGATGAGGGGGCAGTGTTGCAGTTCTTTCACATGACATTCTGAGAGCCAGATCTGTTAGTAGACCAGCATATACTACATTTACATAATGTATAGCCTTTAAACTCACTGGCTCCCAACCTCTGATTGTTCTAACTATATATAGACCTCCCAAACTATCTGACTTGACTCTGAATTGTCCTCACTACTTGCTT
>JAODUH010074004.1:0-16076 GCA_027564835.1 Typhlichthys subterraneus
TATGTACTCCTGTGTGTTTCATCTGTCTGCACTTGCCCTCACCCTGAGCTGTTATAATTAGACTGTGTGTGGATACATGTAAGCGGATTGACTGAGAAATTGGCGATAAGAGTAGAACAGGGTGAACTAATGACGACACATTATGGTGAAATGCTGACCCCTAATGGTTTGGAGAATATGGTAATTTTATACACAGAGCATCTTTAAGGCCTCAGGACCTGCTGGTTTGCAACTGTACCTTTTTCTTTTTTCTACTCATGCACATCACATTCAAATGTTAATGTTAACGGCCCCGTAATGCTGAAAATCCATTGGATGTGGGTTGTGGACATATGGTCTGTTTGGTTTTGGGCCACTATTGATTTGGATTGTATAGGATTGAGCTCTAAAGTAACTATGAAAACAAATGGCCAAACTTATCAAGGGGAACCAGAAAGTGATTTTGTTTGTCAAGCTATTTGCACAAATGGTGAACACATAGTAGATTTATGTACTGCATGTTATCCCATATTTTTATGACATTCTGTATTTGGAACAGAAACGTGCTATAACATATGGTTTATGTATGAGCATTCAAAATAATTGTGTGAGAAAGTAACAACAACATTTTTATATAAATAGATGTTAATTTCAGTGCCATGTATCACTAATTATCACTAATTAAGGAAAAACAAAAAGCAGTCCATCTACAATTCTGATTCTAAATTCTGAGATCTGAGTTCTCCAAACCTAATTTCTAGAAAAGATTTGCATCTCAATCTTACATACAACATTAATACACGCACACATGTATATTGATGAATTAAAGGTAGTAAGTCATTCTGGAGAAAGCTTTATGATATTTGAACTCGATAAAAACAAAATCCTCTCCCTTCAATGAGGGGGGGGGGGGGGGGGGTATTACAATCGCTTACTGTAATTTTAACTTAAAATGCAATTTTCCTGTGTATCTGCAGTGAGATACAAAATATAAATTATACTGTTTATGAATTAAGCAGCACTTTTTACTGTTTACATTTTACAGATATATCAAATATCAAATGTGTAACTAATGAAAAAACCCACATCTATTACAGAACATTTTGGTAACTTTTTGGGTAAAAATATTTTAAGGTTGAGTAATACCAATACATCAAAATGAAAGCACGGATGTTAAAAAGAACACATAGTATGTCGAGATAAGTAATCCTTAAAAGGTGTGTTAATTATATCTGCCTTCCTGATCTCCCCATTTGAATAATACAGGCTGCATTGAAATATGACAAAGAACTGAAGACATGTATTATTGTGTTTCCTTCTACTCAAGACTCCGATCATGTGTTTGATATACAGTAGAAGCATGTTGCTACATATAACAGCCTCCGGTGTTCCTCTGCAGATATATGACGGTAAAATAGAGAAAAGCAATAGGGTAAAACACTCCCCTCATCTGTCTGTAAAAAGCACCCCACCCTTTCTGAAGAAATGAAGCACATTCCACAGGAAGTTTACCCTCTTCCCTTCGTCTCTCTCTTTTCCTGCTCTGACTGATCTGTACTGATTGGTGATGGCTGGGTGGGCTGATAACAAATGCTAATGAGGACAGGAGACCCTCTCCGCCTTTATTTACTTACTGTTACTGTTTTTTCCCCCTTCTTCTTTTACTCTGGTCTAGCGATAGTACACAATAATCAGTGTGTGACAACACATTATTTTGTATACTGTTCTCCGGTAGAGTTGGCAAATCGCATTGTTCCATCACCTGCCACCAATTCAATCAGATAGCCGCGCTGTTCCGGGTTTGTCGGCTATTTGCCACCGAGGCCGTCATCATGACCAAATCCTGGTCAGTACACCTGTCAATGCAATCAGCAGGCTCCAAAAGCTGAGGTGATATTGTTTGTGGCTGACAGAAAGGCTCTCTGTCAGCACAGCTCTTTGACAAGGAGCGTGTCACAAGCCCTGTGCAGCAGTGCATGCAAACGGTGTCATTGAATGAAGTCATTGAAAGGCATAAATGAATTGCCTGCATGCAACTTGATGTAGCCAAGTTTTTACTTCAGAGGCTAAGACCTACCCGAAAGTACAGCTGGCAGGAAACTGTATTGTAATGGAGTCAAATCTGTCAATGTGCTTTGCAGGCAAAGAAAAACATTTGAAAACCTGTCACAGTTCTCCAGTGTGCTAAGATACTGTTTTTGTGGAATTAACACTCGCACAGTGAGAGGAATGGGGGAATGATGGGTTTGTGTTGGCTAAGCAGGTGATGGGGCAGAACAGGAAGCTACAACATCACGGCCAATGTTAAAATGCAAATTGGAATCTGCATTAAATGTTCTGCTCTGTTGCCTTCTCTTTTCTTTTCTCAAAATTGGTTCACGCGGCTTTGAAAGCATGATGAGGTAAAAAGGTACAAAACAAATAACAATTTGACTTTTAGCACATTATGCTGATATACACATAATGGAAACTTTCAAAAAATAGAATATCTTTTTTCAATATTATCAAGAGGTTCAGGCATGTGTTTGGACATGATGGAGGTTTGAGTGTTTTGGTTAGGGTGGGGGTAGGGCCACACATGCTTTGCCCACAACACTGAGTAAATATTTTATTATGATATGAGCCAAGGAAAGGCTGCAGTATTCAAAGGTAATCATTTTGCCCCCAAAAACTGTTCCCTTTGACACTCAAAACACACTCTACTGGACAGTGTCTGTGTCAAGTGGGTAGCCAAATTTCTATCAAAAATGTACGTGGTCCATTTCCTTGGAGTTTAGAATCACTATATTTGTAATGGAATGTCAAAGTTTGGTCCATGCCTGTGGAAATCATCAGGCTTCTGACAAATGGCTGAGATAATTAAGGCTTGAACCTCTATATTGCCAAGTCCTAAGAAAGTCAAGAGTGTTTGCACAGGTATGTGATGATTGGCTTTGCTTTACACAGGGATGAGATCCAGATGTTCCCATGTGTCTGCTATAGGAGAATGAGAGAGGGCACTATAAGTCAGTGGGTACTGTCTCCAATTCACTCCAAAAGTCTATTAATCTTTGTTCTAATATATTAGTAAAAGCTTAAACAAACCACATATAGGTAGAAAATAATTAAAACAATATAATGTAGTGAGGTTTTCTTTTAGAGAAAATATACAACCAGTAATGGGATGCAGGCTGGATTGAAAACAACAAGATAGCAAGTGATATTGAATGCTTTGCTGCTGTGTTCTGCTGTATCCCTCGCTGTGTCCTCCCTTCCATTGATGCACGTTGGAATATCCACGGAATGAAACGAATTGAATACTTGTTAATCTGATCAGCAATTATTTCTTGTGTATTCCTCTTCTGGGGGTTTATAGCCACGCCTATAGCCCAGTTTACATGGCGTGAGCCATGTATTCCTCCTCTGGGGGTTAAGTGCCAAGCCTATAGCTATAGCTATAGCATTCAAAAGAAAATCTGAATATTTACAGTAATAAACACATACTGTATGTACATTTTTGCTAATGTCAAATCAAAGCCCCAGTGGTTGAATAGTGTGAGATTAAAGGATGTTACTTTCCTGGAGAAACTAAAGGTCATCTTGGTGAGAATTTAAAAAAAGGTCAGATTATTGGTATCATTTAATTTTTTATTTAGTTAGAATGCTCAGTAAAGTTGAATTTTTTATTCCAACAAGTCTTGTTGTATTTACTGTAAAATAACATTGAAAAATAATTCAATCTTTTAATTAATGTATCCGGTACGTTATCCTGTTTTACCCATCGAACTATATACCCTACAGCCAATCACGCAGTCTGTTGTTTCTGACTACTTTCTGCTTGGTCCAAAGAAAACAATGTGTGGATCCCTCCCAGTAAGGATCCAGAAGCAGGCCAGGCCCACCTGGGTGCCTAGCAGGCACAGCTGTTGCCCACATGGTTCAAGCTGCACTATGTTGTCTCGCATCTAATCGACCTGAACCAAACTGGCTAAACAGTGATATCAAGTCTGGCCCATAGGTCTGGCCCCTCTGGGATATCCCAAACAAATATAAAGGCACAATGTTAATAATATGGTAAAATAATAATAATAATAATAATAATATTAATAATAATATACACACATATTGCCGGTGGTAAATAAAACGTTAGTATTCCTGTTATTAAAAAGGTCGGTGAGAAAACAAAACATTCAATCAATGTTTTTAATTATACAATTAAAATTATTTATTCATGTTTCATGTCATGATTCATGTTTATGGCTGATTAGTGATTGGTGATTTGAAAATATAATTGGGAGGCCAAATATACCCACCTGTGCAGTCCTCTTTGCACCTCGCCCTTTCCTTTCCCGCCACTGTTGTAGTTCTCAAGTGGACCAATCAGTGTGCTCAGTTAACATTATATGTCTTCCATACAAAGCATTGTAGTTATAGGGGTGAGAAGAACCAAAATAATCAAACATTTCCATACACTTTGTGTTTCTTAGACATCATATATATAACTTCACCAGCTCCTCCTAAATGTAGTCTACTTCTATATATAAATCGTCCAGCATCGCAAAAATAATTTGTAGCCTACTTTGTATGAATTTGCACACATTTGTCATATTTTGATTAATAGGTAGTGCAGTCTGTGAAAATTATGTATAACACTACACTGAAAAAAAAAAAGATTGCTTTTGCTTGGGCATTTAAAAGACATATTAGACTCTAGTCTGGTCAACCGTGTACACAGTGCTCCTTTAACGCAACCATTGTTAGTATTATGCATTCCTGTTTCACTCATGCCTTGGCCTTTTTAGATTATTCAAAATCTAAAACAGAAACTGATGAAATAACTGAAATAATTTATTTCCAGGACTTATATAATAACTTTATAATATCTCTAATTAAGTCTATATGTCTACATCCACGTGACAACTTTATCAGAAAGGCCTATCACAAGAACATGAATACTTTTTGAATTCGTAGGCCTATGGTTTAATTACAATAGTGCAAGATACATATTCGAATATAAACTAAAGCAAATGCACAGCTTCCTGTGACTGAATATGTGGCATGAGCCTATATAGCAGCATACCTTCAAATGAAAGTATTTGCATAATACTTTCATTAGTTTAGTTAAGAACTATTAACCTAAAAAGTGTCTGGGGCTTGATTGAATAATAACGGAAAACATGAAAACTGGGACCTTTCACAGAGTAGGACTATTTACCTCGATGTCACAGACGAAAGGGACAAGTCAGCCTACCTCGTTGCACAATATAATAGAAGATGTGTGATTAAATAGCGACACCCAGAGGCAACATTCAAATTGATAGTTTATAAAGACACATTATAGGAATTTTCGATTTATATTTTCTATATCGCGTTTTCTTGATTTCTATAACGATAAGATACTAGGCTATACAAGTCTGACCCAGATGCAAGCGCCCATCATCTGGTATGTGTTATTCTTTTGCCAAAGAGAGCTGTTCTTTGTCCCAGACAACTCTCTAATCCTCAAGGGAAATGTCATCAACACCTTATGGCCAGAGCAGGGACAAATCTAAATCAGGAGAGAGAGAGAGAGAGAAAGAGAGAGAGAGAGAGAGAGAGAGAGAGAGAGAGAGAGAGATGGTAAGTGACAAGGAATTAGATGTATGATGTATCTATGTGATCTATACACCCTATTAGTGTTATGTTTATATTTTATTTCCAATATATGCTATTTTTTATTTATTTTAAATGTATATTTTTTTATTCATTTTTGTTAATTATTATTGTATGATTGGTGTTATTACCAATATTACTATTGTTATTATTATTGCTATGGCTGTGTCCTTAAAATTATACGAACTGTTATTGTTCTTATTGTCATCATCACGGGTGTTATTACTGTGGACCTACTTGTCCTATTGTCTGTATATTGTTGTTCCTATTGAGGGCTACCTGCCCTCTAGCTTTGGCAATACTGCTGTTATAACTGTCATGATAATAAAGCTAACTTGAATTGAATTGAATTGAATTGAGATAGAGAGAGAGAGAGAGAGAGAGAGAGAGAGAGAGAGAGAGAGAGAGAGAGAGAGAGAGAGAGAGAGAAAAAAAGTGCACAAGCATCAGGAAACTGCTTATTTCGATTTATTATAAAAACGCTTTCAAAGGTAAAATCTAAAATCCACAGCAGCAACAACATTTAGCCAATTCATATTTTATGTATGGGGGGCCCTAATGAAACAATCTGAATAAAAGTTGATGGTACATTTGAGGGGCAGCATGTGAATTACTATGGCAGAACTGCATATAAAATGCAAGCCAATGTAAAAATAATATACTGTTATATAGTCCCATTTCGTGAGACTGACCATTTGGATTTATAGAGAAATTGACTGGAATGCCTATATCCTACATAAAATCCATATTATATATTCAGTCACCTGAATAATATAGTTAAAGTGTAACTAGTTAATTAAAAAACCTAACTGAAATACTGAACTTGTATTTGTGTGTTAGTATAATCTCTTTATTATCAGACACCAGCGTGTTAGGGTCATAGAACTAAATGGTTAGGGTACGTTCCTATCCTAATTTCGATATCAGGAGCGCCATCTACTGGCTACAATAATTTAACTGGATGCCAGCGCTAAAATTAGTAATAACATTTATTAGCAACAAAATACATTTAACAAATAACAATAAAACATTTTTTTATAATAACAGTGCGAAAGGTACCTATAATCACATTTTCCATGTGTTTATTTTGCATATCAGATGGATTTGTTTAGGGTACGGACTACTACGGTATGAGAAAAGATGAAAAACTAAATTAACAGCTCATGATTCTTAAATGGATTTCATCTCATACATGTGAATACCACATCAGTTTATCGTTCAACTGAAAAATACAATGTTATATTTGCGTGAAGAGGACGTCGCATTAATTCAAATCAAAATCCGACAAATCAAGCAAATTGGAACAGGAGGGGCGTGAGTTTGAGTACACCGATTTCGAAATTGCTATCATTAGAAGCTTGCGGGACGTTTTGAATAAATTGAGCTATGTTCCTAAACTTACGATATTCTAGTATTATTAGCGGAATGTAATTATTAAAAGCCATATACATGGCAGGGAACGTATTTACCTTGTATACCAGAGTGTCAAGCTGTCCGCTTGAGAGTAGCACGGTAGCCTATATCAGCTGACAGCTGTCACCGTACGTAACTAGGTAGTTAGCTATCTAGCGGAGCCAAAGGCTAACTAGTGCTTGCAGTCTCTCAGACTAGCTGGCTAGGTGGCTAGCTCTCAGTGGCTAGTCTGTCCGTCCGTCCGTCGGTCGAGTGAAGACGGCGGTGACTTTCGCATGGACGTTATCTTATTCTTATCGAATATACATTTCTGGACAGGCCCCGTGGACACTTCATAAACCATGAGTTAGGTGACGTCATCGAGCATTGTTTTCAATATTTTGAGGTCCAGCTAGCTAGCTTTGAGCTGGTGGCTAGCTGCGTTCATTCAATTATTTACAACGTTAGCATAGCCAGATTGCTGGCATAGCCTCCACAAACACATTTCACTACTTTCAGTGTTTATCGTTGTTACACGCGTGACCAGTTGGACTATTGCTACGCTTTGGATAGCATTTGGCAAAAATGAAGAAGTTTTTTGATTCACGTCGGGAACTTGTGAGTTCTGGGCCTGGTTCTGGAGCGGGTGGAGGAGGCGGTGGTTCCAGTTGTGGTGGCAGTTTCATCGGACGTGTCTTCAACATCGGACGCTATCAAGTGACAGTCGATGAGATTATTGCCGAAGGTGAACTATATCTTGCAGTTTTGTTCGAATTGTACAGATTTCACACAATACGATTTAACTAAACCCATAGCCAATAGTTCTTATATAAGATAAGATAAGATAGTAAATATAAAGAAAACAATACACGGCCTTTCTTGAGTTTGCTGTGAGTTATACATACAAGTATTTATGTTTTGAAATACATGGCTGTCTAGCAAATAGTAGTGGCTTGAAGCAGTTGTGGTCACCCCAGACAGCTGTAGACAAGGCGTCTGTGTGTGTCTCCAGCATGCCACTGTCTTCGTGTAAGTGAAGCCTATTTTAGTCACACAAGAACCAGACTATTATATTACTTATTTGCTGAGCTGTTACTGTTCGAATGTAACAACGGTATCCATGTCAATTCTAGAATTTAAGAATACAGTATGTCATTGGTATTATTATGTTATTCAATATTGAGGCTCTGGCCATCTGTTTAGACTGTAGGGATTGGATAACATGTTATAATGGTATGCGGTATGGAAGCTACACCATGCTGAGTCATCTCCTGATATTTATGCAGAGAATGATCAGCAATGTAGACAGAAGTGTTGTTTTTCTGAAGTGCTTAAGTACAGTAGCTTTGTCTTACTGTAAGATGGAGAAGGATTTGCCATTCCACTGCTAGTATGAGAAAATTACTTACTACTAAACTATTTTATAAAAGGTTGTCCTTCAGAAAGAGTCTGTGCCATGTAATGCCAGTTTAACATCGTCTGATACTAAATAATGTATTGATGCAGTTATTAATTCATTAGAAGTATGGATAGCAGGTGCCATCTGTTGGGTCCCCCCATGCCTGTATCAATGGAGTACCAATATGCTGAACCCAAACAAAGTTTAAGTTGCACCCTTACGCCATCCTTACCTGGTTAACTTTGGTTTGTTGTTGGGCCTTGGTTCAGACACTGCCATAAAATGGAACATTTGAGTGGACCATAATGATTAGATCTTTGTAGATCAGGGCAAGTTGTTAACCAAAGTTTCAACTTTTTCAAAAAGGTGGTTGGAATGTTATTCTACACAGATCAGATTTTCTTTCCCTGGTGATGGCTGTTCTGTTTGCGATTCTGACTCATTGCGTTCTGACCAGGTCTGTTTATTCAGATGGGTTTGGTTGTAGCTAAGGCTATAAGTTCCGTATACATCTGGGGGGACGATACAGGGTAATATGAATTAGTGTGACTCCTGCTCTGTGTTTTTGCTGATCATAGACCGTTACAACCTTGCAAGTGAGAGAATGATGCTTGCAGCCTACAGTCGGAAAATGCCTTTTTTAATAAAATACCATTTACGTTTTTTATTCAGATATATCAGGTTTTGTTTTGTGATTTTTCTCTCCACCCTTTGTCTTGGAACATTATCAGTACAGTTGCTTTCTGTCCTCACTGTCAGTGAGATGGGTTTTCTTTTAGGTCGTGTAGAGTTACTGCCGGTAACATTAGCCATCTCTGGATCTCTATGGGTGGTGTTGTATAGGAGGTAGCCTCCCTATTTTCTGCAGTTAAACTTCAAGTGAATGTGCTTGAAAAGAAAAGAACAAACAAATTTGAGTAGTTTAAATTCATGGACTAGCATGAGCAACCAAAGGAGCCCATGTATGTTTGTTTAAAGTGGAATGGTACATTGGTGTATGCCCATATGGATATTTATTATAGCTTGAAGTCTGGTTGTTATACTGAATTCCGCTGCACTGACCAGTTGAGCTCCAGTGTCATACCATTCATTGCTCTTCTCGGGCATTAATATCTGAGGGTGTAATCTTGTGTGTCTGTCTGTATTAGCTTGTGGAGTATTATTCTCACAGCCAGTCAACGTCACGGGGCAATGGCTATTTGTAGATCTGCTTACTGCTGTTATGCTGCCTGCCTGCTCTAGTACAGGCCATGGGTAGATGATGCTTAAGGAGCCTGTTAATCCTTCTCATTTCTTACATGCACCTTAGTCAGAAACTCTCACAGCTGGGCGCCATTAGTTGGCTCTGAAAGAAACACACACACCTATGCTTTTTTAAATGTGGTTTTCGGTGGACTTTTTGGTTTATTGATTATTTAATTAGTGTGACAAACATTAACTCCATTCTATTAATTTACCCTAATACATGACATACAGTAGGCTACTTTATTTACATATGTATGTAGGCCTGTTTATTTGAGTACATTTTAATATGACACTGCCATAACTGCCACTTCATAAACATAATGGTGTATTTGTTTCACAGATGTCTGTTACAATGAGTAGGCGATCTCAAAGCCACTCTTCAACCTTTTTCAGCCTCATGAGCAGCTAGTCTTTCCTTGTTTGGAAGTCCAGTAAACCCACATTTGTTAACCTCACTGTGGAAAGTCTTTGAATACTGGCACAATCACATCAATATTTAGCCTAGTTGCATATAATTTAATTATTCTCGAAACCGTATGCCTGTACATCAGGGCAGCGCTTGCTGTGTGGGGTGGAACATTTAAAAGTCATGATCCAACCTTCTGTTCCCTTTCTCTTGCAGGAGGTTTTGCCATTGTATTCTTGGTTCGGACCCACCAGGGTGCACGATGTGCTCTCAAGAGGATGTATGTCAACAATGAACATGACTTGCAGATCTGCAAACTGGAGATCCAAATTATGGTAAATGAAGTCACATTTAGAATGCAGGAACTTCCCAGGTGATGTTGAATGTTTCAGCTACAATATTTATTTTGCTTACCAGTTCCAAGCATGACAAAATAATTGTATGTTCCTCTAGCTACAGCACCAACATTAGACTGTTAAACTAGAGATTTTCTAGGTAATATTAGGATTACCTGAAGGTTGAGTTGACGGTTGAATGTTGTTATCAAGTTAACACTCAATTGAAATGGCTTCATGTCTGCTCTCTTTACTTTATAAATTAATGTAATGGGTTGTTGTTGTCTCCCACTTATGCCATGTTACCTATATACATTGAGTCCCGTCAAGCAGTTTTCCCCGGGTTGGGGTTAATTTTTATTTTGCGTCAGAAAACAGCCCAGAAAGGGGTTCTACAGGGCTGATTCCTGCAGTGGAAGCCTATCTAAAGGTGCCACCCCCTCTAAAACTGCCTGCAAGGTTCCTGCAGTGGAAAAGTGTGTGGTGGAAACATTACCCATTACCCAGACATATTGTTATTATTTTGTTGAGACTGGCAGACAATTTAGATTGTCTAAGGTACATTAAACTGTAAACCCATTGCATCTAATCTCAGTCAAAGTAAATTTTAGTGTGTTGGGAACTATTTAATGTAGTACTGGTGACTTGACAGTAAACATTTTAAAAAGGTCTCAAGTCAGGTAAATCCACCAAAGTGAAAAAGGGAGGTGGCTATTAATATCCATCTGATAAGATGAATATTAATAGTCATTATGCACCAAGCACCTCCCCCACCTTCTCCCAGAAGGGAGTAACTTGTCCCCTCATCCAGTGAATTCAGCTCAGTCTTGAAATGGCACAACTCATTCACCCTTCCATTTCCTGACTTGAGGCCTAACGGGAGACTACCCATTTCCTAGAGACACACCCTGAGGGGGGGCATGACTATCACATGATGGTTATCATTATAACTTCCAGCTCCCTGGCATAGACACAGACCAGAACGAAATGGGGCTGAACAAGGACACGCATGGATGTTTTTAGTGAATTGCCTAGCCACAGGATTAAGGACTTGTACTGTACAGTATGAAGACTGCACCTTGCTTTGTCTGTTGTGTCTACCTAACTGTGTGTGAAATAGAGGGACCTGGTGGGCCACAGAAACATAGTGGGTTACCTGGACTCCAGCACAACTGCTGTGGGAGCAGGCGATGTGTGGGAGGTGCTGATCTTGATGGACTTCTGTCGAGGTAATTCTGTCCCCATCCTGTTCTCCCTGGCGCTACCATGCTTACTTTTGACAGGGTCCCGTACAGGTCAGAAAATGCCCAAAACCAATGGGTAACCCTCGAACACACCCTCAAGGACTTTATGTAGAACGTGTTGAGAGAAGAATCCACCTCCCAATACAAGGACCATGTTACCAATCCCTTTGACGTGTCTGTGACAGTCCTGACTCACACATACATGCAGCCTTTAGCTCATTGTCTGATTTGCACCTAGAGGGACTTGACCTTTTGTACTTGCATGCCTGCTGCCTTTTGGGGAGTGTCTCTTGAACCCTGTGTGTGTAGGTGGCCAGGTGGTGAATCTAATGAACCAGCGTCTGCAGACTGGCTTCACGGAGGCGGAGGTGCTGCAGATCTTCTGTGACACGTGTGAGGCTCTGGCTCGCCTCCACCAGTGCAAGACCCCCATCGTCCACAGAGACCTCAAGGCATGCCACCGGCGCGCTTCACTTTCCACCTTTGTGTCCCCCTTCACCAGCCGTATGTCACATTGACTTCAGCTGACAGCTGATTCGCTGACTGTCGCCCAATTGTCTCTCACACGCGCTGCAGGTGGAGAACATTCTGCTGCATGACCGAGGACACTACGTGCTCTGTGATTTCGGGAGCGCCACTAACCATTTCCAAAACCCGCAGACAGAGGGCGTGCCGTCTGTGGATGAGGAAATCAAGAAGTCAGGGTTTCCGTTGCTCCGAACTAATATTGACCTAGAGCGTGTGACCTGCGAGTAATGTTTGCCCTTGTGTCACACTAGGTACACAACTCTCTCATATCGGGCTCCAGAGATGGTCAACCTGTATGGAGGCATGGTCATCACTACTAAGGCAGACATCTGGGTGAGACCACTACACCAGCCATCCGCTGTTTGTTTTGACGAGAGAAATGAATATTATAATACGACACTTTCTAAGTGACCTAATAAGAAGGTAATCTCATAGCCTGGAACTGCTGGGTTTGACACTGACATTGACACACCTGAACATGCACGTGAGCAAGATGCACTATTCCCACTATAACATACTTGTACTTAACTGTAGGTGGCTTTGGAGGAAAGCACTTAAGTACAGTGGCTGATTTCAGGTTCCCTATGTGTGGCTGTGGGCCTCTCTTTGTCTGTACAGGCCATGGGTTGCCTCCTCTACAAGCTGTGCTACTTCACGCTTCCCTTCGGGGAGAGCCAAGTCGCTATCTGTGATGGCAGCTTCACTATCCCCGACAACTCTCGCTACTCCCACGACATGCACTGCCTCATCAGTGAGTAACCTGGAGCCCCAGAATGCATACCCACTTGGGCCTTGCAGACAGTTGTGGTGGACTGTGAGTTTGGTTTGGCCTCTGATAATCCATGCAATGCCTGTGGTGTTTTCCTCAGGATACATGTTGGAGCCCGACCCCGACAAGAGACCAGATATATACCAAGTATCCTACTTTGCATTTAAGATGGCTAGACGAGAGTGTCCAGTCCAAAATGTACATGTAAGACACCGTCCTTTATTGCATCGGAAATTAATATATATCATAATCAGTTAGCATTTTTTTGTTTTTGCATCACGGTAATAATGTGTGCTCTCACACGCAGGTATTTAAATTGCATTGATTTGAAAATAAGTGGTTGGCTAGGTAGAAGCTAAGTGTTTTGGTGTTTTAGTTGGCTGCTTTCCATTGCCCGGGCCCCTGTGTAATTTACTGACACAGCAACAGCAGCACTTGGCCTCCTGATTCAGCACATTTCTATCCTTGCGTACGAAGAAGCTTTAAAGTGGGACTTCATCAGTGGAATGTGCACATCATCTGTTAGAGCCGTGATGCTCAACATTGTGTGTGTGTTGTGTCCTAGAATTCACCCATTCCTGCAAAACTTCCAGAGCCTATCAGAGCCAGTGAAGCTGTGGCCAAAAAGAGTCAATCCAAAACTAGGTGAGTAAAGGGAGACGCTGTACAGTATTGTTCAGCTTAAGTTCTATTAAAAGTAAAGCGTTGATGTCTCCGAGGGGCAATTTGACCTGCAAACGACAGTCAATGAGGAGTAAAAATGCAATCCATACAATACAGACACGCATGCATAAACACATACACAGTTGGCACCAGTGTCACTGTTGTCATGGTCACAAGAACCATCAGAAAAAGCAGCTAGAAAGAAAAGGAGGGCACAGTATCTAGTCTAGGTAGTCACAGACCAAATCCCATTTGGTTTATATAGCCAATAGCTGATTGAATGAAAGACCTCATATATTATGTTGGTGTCACCTCTCGTGTGGTAAAACCTCCACCTTGGCAGGAGTATATTAGAGCACTGTAGATGTGGAATAGATCACTTCACTGTGTAAAGGGTGCTGGCAGTCAAATAAAATTACCTGTGCTTCCTGCGTTGCTCTGACTTGGTTGGAGGTAGCAAACATTATTTAAATGTACCAACTGCTAAATTACGGCACACATTTAAAAAATGGTTTCCTTAATGTTTTTTCTTTTCACATTGAGATTACTAAACCGATGGATCTAAGCAAATGTTAAAACGGACTGAGTAAGTATAGAACACAACAGGCTGACTATTACTGTATCATCTGCAAACGTAAGCACACGCCTGGCTTTATAGTACATGCAGTAGGACAGTTATGTGTATACAAGACCAATGAGGAAGAGATCCTGTAGCAGATGAGGTAATATGACCCGGTTTTTCCACACATCTTGTGTCCGTTAGGCTCACAGACCCCGTTCCCACCATGGAAACCTCCATCGCACCACGGCAGCGTCCCAAGGCTGGGCAGCCTCAGCCTACATCGGGCATCCTGCCCATCCAGACGGCACTCACCCCACGAAAGAGACCTAGCATGGCTGCTGGAGGGGCCCCAGCTATGGGTACGGCCTCGCCTATAGACATTTTTCACAGTGACCTGGAAGTGCTTCCTAAAACTGTTCTTCCTCGCTTGTAAGCATGTGAATTATTTATTCACACCAATGTAAAATCCCCCTTTTTATTGTTTAGTTAATGTTGCTAATTAGACTTGTTTGCATTTTAACATCACCTTCCAACTGAGGAGTAGTTTAATCCGCCAAATAAACGTTAACACCTAAGGGGTTTCCAAGAGATGTAAAATTAAACGTCACAAAGGCAGTTTGAGTCATCTGCACATTTCATCAGCAGCTTACATTTTAGGTGGTGACTGTGATGAAATCTGCCAAGAGGTATAAAGCTTCACGTATTGAACTAGTGTTTGGCTGTGGTTCAGCTGACCAGTCCTTAAAAGGCTTTTCATTGTCAGTTAGTGATTCTTTGACAGTCTCATGGGCCCAACCCGTCTTTGGCCTGCTTGTGTAAAAACAGCTGGAAGCTGGTAGGAAGGCTATATTGTGCCGTTTGTGTAGCATGTTCAGGTTTACCTGTGATTTAAGAATGAATATAAAGCCCCCAAAGCAATAGTCAGTAGCAGTGCTTTATACAGGGAGGAGGACTCATTGCGTTCATCCTGTACCAGGTGTGGGGATGGGTGTGTCTCCGCTGACTGCAGCAGTCCAACCTGCAGCCCAGACCACACCTCCCTCTGCCAGTGTGCAGGCCCAGGCCACCCCCCAGCATCAACACATGGTCATGAAGCAAAAGCAGGCTCATCAAGCCTTCTTCAACACACATGCCAACCAACAGGTAGGCCCTGTACAAATGTGGGTGGATGGAATGAATCATTTAAAATGCGTATCATATCCATTAATGTGTTGCAAGTTGTCATATTCAACAACTTTCAATAGGTAGCTCTGATGAGCTCAGGAACCGTTGGCATTAGAAATAATAAGATTTGTGTTTTCTTTATTTCTTTTTTCATTTTTCTTTCTTTCTTTTTGGTTTTTATATTGTTTGTTTATTTGTACCTCGTGTATAAAATATACCAAGATCCACCCCTTTGATTATATATGTTCTGTATGTCTTCACTTCCCAAGGTTTAGGGTAAAGGCATGAAATAAAGGTCTTGTGTGAGAAGAGGCAGCTTCTACTTGTTAGCAGCCAGTGGCGCAGGAGATGTTTTTAAAGTGGGGGGGACGAAAGTATGACGAAAAATGTCTCACATTTTAAGCCTGTACAACTATGCTTTTAGTTATTAAAACCAAATAAAAAAATCTGTCTCACCCAGGAATTGAGCCCCGCGTGAAGGGCAAACACATTACAAGTTCGCCACCAGAAAGTTACTATAAATAGCATTTTTTATATATATATATAAATAAATTAAAAAAATATATATTATACTATATAAATTACATATATATATATAATATATACGTAATTTATGGTTGTAGTGAAATTGTCTTGACATCGTTACGGCAGACTAGACTACTAAACTGGTCAACATCCCAAAATGATCACTGGTCAACAATACATGCCATTATATATCTCCCTATTAAAAAATAAGCAAACCGCTCTGAAATATTCCTC
>JAODUH010074025.1:0-37280 GCA_027564835.1 Typhlichthys subterraneus
CACCATTAGCCTACATGCCAGGTGCAAATAGCTTACTTTACCGGCATGCCTATAGCAACAACCAAGGAGGGTGGGGCTGGTAGCCTTTGATGGTCATCAAAGTAGGCAAATAAACAAATGTAACTGGAGTTAGGCTACATCGGACATCGGACGTAAATTTAAAACATAATACATTTCTTTCTTTCTTTTTTTTTCTCAAAAGTGGGGGGGACGATATTGTTCTTTACGAAAGTGGGGGGAACGTATCCCCCCCGTCCCCCCCTACTACTGCGCCCCTGGTGTCCACTGCTCCATTCTGAGATTGATATACTGTTACAAAACATATCCTAGCTTTCATAAGCGTTCATAGCTTCCATAATATTTTATCCTGTATTATCTCTTTGTCATTCTGCCAGTTGGTGTCGTCTTCATCAGCAGAGGAGGGTAAAGGGGGTGAATGTTGTGGTTCTCGAGGGCCTCACACAGAGTGACTTTTACAAACACTTTCTTACCATGCGACACTTAAGGACCAATTACTCCACCGTGAGTTACATTTTCGACAATTTAACCACATTCTGTGCATGTGGAATAAATGCCTACATGTTCAGATTCTGAGAAGTGCAACAAAAGCTATGCTATAACACCTCTTGTATATGTACACTGTTCATAGAGGCTCAGCTTCACTCCATCTGGTGACATAGTGTCTGGAATCATTAGCAGCAACGTTTCTAGATGGGAGAAGTCATCTCTTTGTCAAGAGCAAGAAATCAGTCAGCTCCGCAGAGGTATTTCTACATATTGCACGCCATTGGACCTTGATGTGTACTATCACCAACTATCTTCTTGCTTTATTGTCAAGGTGTGATTTTATTTATGTGTTTGACTCGATGTTCATGTGTGTTTTTCTGTGTGTGTTTTTGCTGAAGCGCTGAAATTAAACCCAATAATAACAAGGTTTGGCGAAGAGACAAGAGGCCTGACCGCTTATACTGTTGCACAGGAGGAGATGATCAAATATAATTTCCCAGTAAAAGGTCAGTGTCACTCTCTCTTTTGCTCTCTCTCTATTTTTCTATCTGTGCGTTCTGTCATGCCTCTTTTTTTCAATGCAGGCATGCCAGGCTTTGAGGACTTTGTGTGTACAGACAGTGATGCCTGTGTCACTGACAGCAGTCCTCTGTATGGACTTGACTGTGAGATGGTAAGATACATCAAACTTTCACTCCATTGGTCTTCACCTAGTTGCCTGATGCGGTAAACTTGTACTTTTCATTCATGTGTTTCAGTGCTTAACTGAGAAGGGACTCGAGCTCACACGTGTGTCTTTAGTAGATAGCACTGGAAAATGCTTACTGGACGAACTGGTTAAGCCTCTGAACCCTATCTTGAACTACCTCACGCAGTATGTACACAGGAATGTACTTACACACATGCACACACACGCAGATCTTCTGTGGTTATGCACCACCCAGCTAGGCCCATTTTGTGTGGCTTTTCAATTAGGTTTTCTGGCATCAACCGTGCAATGTTGCGGCCAGTCACTACCACTCTTAGGGACGCTCAGACTAAACTCAAGATGCTGTTACCACGGGATGCAGTTCTGGTCGGCCATTCCATTGAAAATGACCTCAGGGCTCTCAAAGTGAGTGGCTACGGCAATATTTATTATTATTATTATTGGTATTATAACAAAAATACAATGTCATAATAAATCTAAACGTAGAAGTCCTGTGTGATTCTCACTTTGTACAGGACCTAATTGAAAATCCAAATGGGTATAATTATTGTATGAACAGGTTTTGATTGTGTGTTTTCTTTATCGTTTTGATGTCTAGATAATCCATCCTCATGTGATTGACACATCACTCCTGTACAGGAGAGAGATGGGGAGTAAATATAGACTCAAATACCTGGCCGAGGCTGTGTTGAAGTAAGTTCTTGTTCTCTCTCCTTCACGCTTACTCTCACTCTATACGGAGAAGAGAAAACTGGTTAAGTGATGAAGTCTTTTGACTCCTCTCCCAGGAAGGAAATTCAAAGCGAAACGAAGCAAGGTCATGACCCTACAGAGGATGCAACAGCCGCTCTGGAGCTGGCACAGTACTTTATTGAAAAAGGACCACAACAGGTAACGCACTCTCACAAACTAACAAACAAACTAACAAACATACTTAATGTGTGTGTTGATCGTCAGGTTGCGGAGCTTCACTTCAAGGAGCTGTGGGGTGAAATTCCATTGAAGCCTATGTCTACTCTCTGTGTTCCAAGACCTACAGATAGTACCAGGTACTAGATGTAGAACACTGTAACTACATTAATTAGCCTAAACTAAGCAATGTTTGAAACCAAAATATAACTATATACTGTGTGTATATATATATATATATATACACACACACTGTACACACTGTATATATGCAAATTTGCATAGATAATGACTAGAGTAGCCATAAGGAAACATTGTCTGTTCTTTTACACGATAATCTCACTGACATAATCAGGTTTGCTGACGTGCTACATATGTCTGGTCAGTCTGTGGTCTACATTGGCAAGCGTAATGACATCACGCTTGAACTGTCCAATCAGCAGTGGCTCAGCTCAGACAGTGAGGTGAGTCACAGTAGGCTGCTTTATTTGACCGATAGGATGGTAATAAGTAAACACTATTTCCATCCATCAATCAGAATATCATTCAAACCTTTGATACGAATAACACTTGCCCACTTCCTTAACTTCTGTTCCCACTTTTGTGTCCCCTTATCTTTATCTTAACATTCCCCCTTGTCTACACACCGTCCATTAGGTGCTGGCTGCTTACAGGAGAGACACCAAGTGCCCTTCTTTCTCTGTCCTCCAGTTCTCCTCCTTCTCAGATTACCTGAAGACGTCCTGCCCACATCAGGAGCACCGCTGCCAAAGAGTGAGTCCTTCTTCTTCCTGTGTAAAGCGTGTTGGCGGTGTCTCCCGTGGGGCTTCTTAAGACAGTATGTACTCTCTATTGTGTGTGCAGGCGCGCGAACACCTGAGGGATATGTGCGTAGTGCTCGCGGGGCCGTTTCCATCAGGATTCTCTGACAGAGACGTCAAAAGGCTGTTTGGCTGCTGCGGAGCTGTTGTGAAGATCAGGATGCTGAACTCAATGTACAGGGTATGCCCCACCATGGCCACGCTTAGTGACGAGTCCTGACTCAGTCATTTCACTACAGTATAATCTTTGACCACTAAGCAAAAATACCGGTAAAATCAAGGCATGCAGGCAAGTGTCGGTTATACCAGTGCTTCTCCAATGGGGGTACACATACCTCTAGTGGTAGATGGAGGTACTACAGCTACGTGAATCTTTAAAAATTCAAGTAGCTTTCAATTTCTATTTAGACTTATAAATAGACAAACGCCAATGGAATTCTAATTAATCTTTTTCTGGACACATAACATACAAATTGTTTAATAATTGACTTGTTTAATGTCATTTTGCAGGTTTGAAGCAACAACTGACTCATTGTATATGCTCCACCTATATTTACGGTTTAAGAACCACTTGGTTATGCCATGTAAGAAAATAAGTCACATTGACTTGACTTACTCTGTTAATTAAGCTAACTAAAGTTTAAGCTAATTAATGCCTACTTTTGTTTACCAGGTCCATGCAGAGATTGAGTTTGTGCTACTGGAGGGGGCTGAGCTGGCTTTGAAGACACTAAATGGTCTAAATGTGCAGGGGCAGCACGTCAAGGTATATGTTACGCTCTGCTCTTTGTATTTCCATTAGTGTTTAAAACGTGTGTGTATTATACACGTGACGTGTGTGTGTGTCTTGTTCTGTGTGTATCTAGGTCCAGAGGCCTTGTCACAAGTCAGTATTGGACATGGATCTGACATTGGATGCGCTGGTGAAAGACCGTCTAAATGTTTGCCTCCTCTATGCTGTTCGGCTGAAGTCTCATGCCAACCACATGGACGTCTCTCCAAATATCAATAAACACTTGAACCATTCTAAATATTTAGATGCCACAAGATTGAATAGGACGAGCTACTCACATAGAGCTACTGTAAATGTGTCTACAGTTTGTAATTACTGTTCAGAACCCTCCGTTGCCATTGACGAGGGTGTAAATGCAGCAAAGCAGCTCCATACCTTTACTGCTGCCAGACTGTCCGAGGAGGAGCTCAGAGAAACATTTGGTTGCTTTGGTACGGTGGATGAAATCGACCTACCCGCAAAGCCCTGTGGGAAACGTGCAAGACATGCACGCATAAGTGAGTCTAAACATGAGACCTCGTTAAGAATGTGTTTACTGCACAATATGTATTTCGCTCTTACCTGTCTGTCTGTGTGTGTGCGAGACAGAATTTCAGAGTTCAGAGGAAGTACAAACAGCTCTCAGGTCCTCTGAGGAACTGTGGAAGCAGAACTACCTCATCTGTCCATCATTAACTCCATCTCACATGCGCTCATGGGTTAACGCAAGTTCTGCGACTTGTATGTATTCTGACGAGGCTATAAAAGACAGTGGATTGAATATCACACATGACACCTATTGGGTGAGAATGGCAGTTTGGCTGAAGTGATGTTTCACTTAAATGGTTGTCTTTATGCATGCATTCTTAACATGCACACTTTCATATTGTGTTTTGTTGGAATTTAAAGTGATTTAGTCTATTCTAATTCATATTTTAGAATTGAAAAGATGTTTGTGCCTACATGTTGGCACAAGCTGCATGTTTTTGACACAGAGCAAATGTGATGTTTTAAAATGATTTAGAACTATTGTTTTCAGTTAGTTTTGTGTGACCAAGATCTTCAATACAATTATCAGGTCTTATTGGATCTTTACCATGTTCATAGATTATATAGACTATTACAAGTCTGTATATGTATTGCATAGGACCGGGAAATGGACCAAGTCATAAGGAAGTTGGACTCTCGCCTTGGGAAGCTTTTCAAATCCCTTCCTGATTACACGCTGTCTGTGGTAGTGATGCCTGGTTCAATAAGGTGAGATGTCTGGGTTCATCTGGATCAGTGTGCCCAGTTACACAATGGAATGTATTCTAATGGCCCTGTCTGTCTTTCAGCTCCACTAGCTTCCATCCAGGCATGTGCTTCATAGAGGTCAAGAATGGGACCTCATGAGGTCTGCAAGGAATCACACAGACCAAACTAGCACTACTCTTACAATATGCTGGTTCGCTGCCTTACAACTGTTAGCTATGCCATATTCTAACTGCAAGGACATTTGAATTCATCCATGTTATAGTATTTCTACCTAGTGAATGTTTGTAGGGTTTAGGTTTGATATGTTCAATATCCCTAACTGCTACCCTTTTTATAGGCATTTTAAATGTTGATTGTGTACATGCCAATACACTTATTTACAAGTTATTCCTAAATATACAGTTGAACAAAATGACAAATGGTAAAGAAGTTTGTGTAAACTGCTGCTTATTTTTAAGGCTACATCATAGATACCCAATGCCAGGATGTGGCTGGACAAATTAAGCTTGATTTCATAATCACTAGAATAGAGAAACATGCAATATGTTGCTTCATCTAAAGCAGTGTGGAAAATCTCAAATATCTCAAGTCTTAACCAAGCCAAGACGATTGGGATACAAAATATTAAATTTTGATTTCCTAAACTACTTTAGATGAAGCAACTTGCATGTATTCCAGTGAATACAAATACAGTAGGCTAGTTGAATATGGATAAAATCAATTTCATCCATGCACTCAATGAGAATATGTACAGTGGATATGAAAAGTATATACACCTTAGTTAGGGGTGGATGGAATTATTAACAGTCCCAAATACAATGCAATTTTGGCACCAAACCTTCAGGAGTCCGTTGGAAAGCTGAAGATTAAGAGGAAGTTCACCTTTCAGCACAACGACCCAAATCACACATCAAAATCCACGAAAGCATGGCTTCACCAGAAGATGACCTTTTTGGAATGGCCTAGCCAGAGCCCAGACCTGAATCCAACTGAACATTCGTGGTGATCTGAAGAAGGTTGTGCACAGGTGATGTCCTTGCAATCGGACAGATTTGGAGCACCTTTTCAGGGAAGAGTGGGGAAATATTGCCACGTCAAGATGTGCCATGCTAATAAACTAC
Source organism: Typhlichthys subterraneus (assembly GCA_027564835.1). NCBI lineage: Eukaryota > Metazoa > Chordata > Actinopteri > Percopsiformes > Amblyopsidae > Typhlichthys > Typhlichthys subterraneus. Next base: position 6,097 of record JAODUH010074025.1, read on the forward strand.
CAAAAAATAAAGTGCTGTAATAAAATCAAAAGGTGCTTCAATAAAGTATTAGTTTAAAGGTGTGCACACTTGCGCAACGAGGTTATTCATTCCCCCCCCCCACCTTGAAGATTTGTTTTTCCAATTGAGTCAAGTGGAAAAGTAAACATTTGTCACTTAATAAAAATAAACCTGGCATAACGGGTTAGTCTTCAAATGTTATTTCTGCCAAATTTGCTCTGGAGTTTGGAACGAGTGACTTTAAAAAGAGGTTTAATGCTTATACCAATTAAAATGTAAAACTAATTACATGCCATAATGTGCATGGTTAATTATATAAATGTACCTCAAGATAAACAGCCTAACTTCACGCCAATCCAAATATGAATTACACTTTAGTCTTATACCACATTTAGTAAAGTCTGACAAAAGAGACTGACAAGGACTACTAAGAAACATTCTTTAATTTTTTTTCCCTGTTAAGGAAATTACAATTCAAGTTCTTATACAAAAATGTACACATATTCTTAATGTTTACACATTTTCAAAATATTTAGGGACATGGAACAAATCCCATTTTTACAAAACAGTCAAAATGCCATCATTGATCAGCTTAGACTTAAAATAGGGAGTGGTTTACAGAACTCACGTTAAAAATTGGGAGGTGAACAAAGTACGGCTTAAAAAACAAAAAGAAAAACCTGACATCAAATTTAAACTACAGGACCAGACAAGGGGCATTTTAACTGCACATGAAATAAACAGACAACTCCATTACATGCTTAATTCTCATACAAAACACAAGGTAAGACGCAGGAGGTGACTGTTGTTAAAACTGGTTATGGTTCTAAACAGAGCGTAGCTGATTCCCGTCTTCATAAGACATTAATTTTTTTAAATATAGGGTCTTAGTGCATGTTCACTTTGTAGAGAGCCCTGCTCTTATTACAAACCAAGATGTCAGCTCCGATTATGGCTTGCGTTTTCAAATTCAGCCAAGTCAAACGCACTGGCTGTAACCGTGGATACAGCCTCCACAGTTGAAGGAATTGAGGTATATTAGGGCATGCCCCAACACCGTTCATGTACGAGCCAAAAGAGAAAGGGCCCAAAGTGCTAGGGAAGCTTATAGAGAACATCCCACTATGGGACAGGGCCCTTACAGAGTCAGTCCCTCTCCACTCATTAGCCCTCGCTACCAAACATCAGGGACATCAAACAGGGCTGGTGTAGATTCCTCCCCTGCAGATAATGAGCAGATGTTGAACTCAAGGAATTAAGTGGAAAATAGACTCCTAAACACAGCTAAATAGGGATAATTTATGGTCAAATTAAACATTGATTTTATACATTAAAAGAAAAAAAATTAAAAACCAAACCTTCAGACTTCCTTTTCTTGTTTTTTCGACTTTTCTTTCCGTGCCCAGTAGGAGCCTGTTGCCAGGCAACAGCTTCCTCATTCGCTGCATTTGATCCCTCAGCAGACTCCTCTTGGATTGGACTTAATCCAGTTTGATCTGGTGGCGATCTGTAGGACACAGTGGCCAGTTTACAGACATGTCACTCAAAGAATCACAAACGCATCTTTTTAAGTGCGACAGTGTACTGTGCATCCATGCCACGTACTGCGTCTTCAGCCATCCTTCTGAGGTCTTGCTGTCAACAACGCCGGCATACTGCGCACAGGCGTCGGGGAAGTGGTCATTGTAAGCTTCCGTCTTGATCTTCTTGCTGCCATCCGTGTGCTGATTCCAGCCGTCTGTGATCACGGCCTCAATCTGGTCTGCTTGAACTGGACTTATGCTACGCTTTCCCAGGGTCCTGGTGAATGACAGCCACATTAAGCCAAATGTGTCTGGCGTTCCGGGGCATGCGTGTGGGGCGGTGGCTACGTGAGCCTTTACCTGGTATAACCGTACGCAGTAGTTCCAGGGGAAATGTAGTGAGGCTTCACCCAGCCATCGTCGCCCCAGGAATTGGGACCCGTTTGCCCTTGCTTCTCCTGTCGCTTGCCCTGGAGGTACTCGGCGTACGTCTGGATCCGGTAGCTCTCCGCGTAGCGGCTTGTGTTCATGGCTGTTAGGGGAGCAAAGGATGTCAGAGCTGCGTTCATGTCAGGCCGATGTTTGTGGACCATCATTGCTGTGAACATTCCAAATTCTCAGATTTGGAAGGTAACCCTTAGTTCAGCGTTCATGTGTGTTAGCCAAGAACTACCTTCTCAGACAGTGTGTTCACAAACATTCGTGACGAACGCAGAGCAAATGGAGAACTGAATATGCAAACGTTAAACGTTGTGTGCCAATTTTGAACGCACATCAGGGGTGAAGTCTGTCTGGGGTTCAGCTATGAGTTGTGTGATGCTCACCTATCTGCACCTGGTCGGTCTGACTCAGAGACACGAAGGCCGACACGTCGTCTATCCACGACACCTGGATATTACCTAGGTAGAAGGGTCACAGTGAGCTGGGAAACAGTCTCTCACACACGTGAAAACGAGTTTGTGGTTGCTTTTTACCAAAGGCACTGAAGAGCTGGTAGAGGTCACTGGTCTTCCACTCCTTTGGGAATGTGACATAGAGAACATGGTCTCTCTTAGGTTGCACTGGGGGTGGGAGAACAGAAAGAATGAGCAGGTGGGCAAGAAGTTCTTCTAAAACCCCATAATGAGCCCAACAACACTCATCTGTTACTCACAATCAGGTCCAGTGATGTTGAGGTAGGGGATATCTATTATCCTCATAAGGAAGAGCCTGGAAGAGAAAATAGTGTTAAAGTTTTGATGGTGGTTAAGAGCTGAAACACCAATGGAAACTTATTTCTCACTTGTTGAAGAAGGGCTCAATTAGTTTAGAGCGGGCAGAGATGTGGGCTTTTGACGGTGTTAAGAATGAGCCTGCAAGAATACAAATTTTTAAAAGATTAAACAAGGATCCCATCCAAAGAACGTTGTGCTCCAGTTGTCAAGTGTGCATTACCCAGGTAGTTGGCCATAGAGATGAAACAGAGGCCGGTGATGTAGGCATCATAACCTGCCTCGTGAAGCTGTTCCTGGGCCGTGTCATAACTGGGAAAGCCTTCCGCCGTCTCTGAGAAGAGACGAGAGGACGGTTGAGACATTTGTTCTAGTCGGGATGAGGGAAGAGGCAGGCATGGACTCTTACCAACTTTAGGTGACTTAAATGGAGACTCTTTCAGCTGTTTCTCCAGTTCTGCCAGAGAGGTGTTTGTGATCAGCTCCTAGGATAAAGTAAATTGTCATTTTAAAATTGGACCATTTACAGATTTAAGAAATTATTTCTGGGATTGTCTTGTGGGATTACCTTAAAAGGATGTGTGGAGGCCATTAGCTTGGTGTCCAATAGCCTGAGGAACAAACCAAAACTTAAACTAAATATTGCCAAAACAAAAGGAGATGCCATCACCACCCTTGTTCAGTATGCATGTCTTACACAACACAAGGAAGATTTGTTTATGGATCATTACTATTCCCCCCCCACCAAACAAATTGAAAAGCAGCATCCACGTAAGCCAAACTTTTAGTTCAAAGTTCTGTTTGCTACGTTCAAGCATCTCCTTACTAGGGGCGCAAAGGTTCACCAAATCCACAGTTCGGTAAATTTTTCTTACCGCCGAGTGGTATGATTTGGGAATTTTTTGATGGCCCATTACATTCTGTAGAATAGTATTTTTTCTATACTCTGCCATTAGATGGCACACAAGTACTAGCTTCTTAGCCAAACAAGAACACTGTTCATGTTGCCGCCCACACATGCGGCTATGCTGTAGCGACAGCACTAGGTAAACAAAAAACAAAGATGAGATCGATTACGTTACAACATTGAAAATAATCGTTTGCTGCTATAATAATTTTTAAAATATACGTTTAACCCTCGCGCTGTCCTATGGGTCAAAATGACCCGGTGCACTTGCCAGTAGAGGGCAGCAATCACAGCACGGACATTCCGCGGTTTGCTCCCCCTGCTGCTAGTCTGCTGAAATGCCTTAGGACAGTGGGAGGGTTAATAAAAAAAGGCAATTTGTAATACTAAGAAGAACGCTACTGTAGCTTCATTGCTACACATTACAAAATGCAAGCAGACGAACAAACAGTTTGGAACCACATGACGGCAAAACAGACAGTGGCCAGAGACTGAATTAAAAATAACCTTGGAAGTTCTCATACCTTGGCGGAAATCATGGATATTTTATTGACACACGTCAGGTTTCGTGAAAGAGACCCACGAGTAAGGCAATTGTTGAGTCATGCCTAACCCACCCACGAAGACGTCAAAGTATTTGTGTGTGTGTGGTCGCGTCTTGTCATTTCTCAGCAAAATAACCAAGGCCGGATTAGTACCCCCAGGAGCCACTTGTGCATGTACTTACCATTCACCGCCTGCCAATACATTTGAAGTGGCAATATACTCGCTGGCAAACTAGCCGTAATAACCAACCGCAAGAAAGTTGTCCGAGGCCGTTTGTATCGCGGTTTCGGGACAGTTACACCTCTACTCATTACCCACGCAAAAGACAAACACTTACCTTGGAAAAACACACATGGTAACCTCTTTGAAATCTTGAAGATCCTGTAGAAGAATAAGTTCAAAAATAAATAGTCAAGCACCAAGAAACCTGACGTGCCGGTTTCAAGTGTAGCTTAAGAGGCTCCGTGTGACTCTACGTACCTCAGGCAGAGGGCAGTAGAACTGGTGAATTGTATGCATGACATCCAACAGCATGTTGTGGCCAACCACAAGCTTACCCTTTGTATCACAGGAGACAATGAGGAACGAGTCAATGCACAGTTTCAATGTTTGAAGACAAACGCTGTAGTTACCACTGGGATATTTTGTTAATAAAAAAATTTAATGTTCCTACTGCCAATGAAGACATTCTACTTACAGATTTAGAAATTGCGTGGATGACACGCGAAAACCCCACTGCATCATTGAGCTGCTCCTATTTGGGGTGAGGAGATACATCTAAATAAACGCATGTGACACCTTGGGAACCACTGTTGTAGATGGAGCACTCTCACCCATTACACAGAATATAACTGAGACCGAAACTTGCCTGCTCCTTCTCTAGTTTCTGCTGTTCCATCCTCTTTCTTTCCTCGTCATCAACCCTGCTGATCTGGATGTACCGCTCCTTCTGCGCACACAGTAGAGCAGGTGCTTTTACTAAATATACAGACACTTTGAGGTGAGTGCATCACACACAAAATCATAAGTAGCAAATTAGTTCTAATGAGCCCTTACCTTATCTGTCTCAATTGTTTCAACATGCAGCCCCTTAGGAAACCTGTATGAGCAGCATATACACAGCTATTCTTAGACACTATACATTATAAAATGACTAGTGATAGTAAACAATTACTACTTACTTCCAGTTTATTGTCTGGTAAATAAGCTTCCTCTGAAACCTGTTGAGGCAAGACATTTAAGTAAACAGTACTGTATAGGCCGTAAAAAAGAAGATCTCAACGAATGTGATTATTCCATTTACCCAGTACATGGCTCCAGGTCAACAGTCTTCTCAGACTTTGAGAACAAGCCATCAACTTTCTCTCTGGAAAAGAAGGGGGGGTTGATTTGTTAGTTAACGATTAAAGCGCTGAACACACTCGTTGCAAAAACATCTTCGGCATGAAGTGTTTTTCAATCTTTAAAACAGCACTGGGCTCGTCAATGTCACTTGAAATCGACATCACTATCAAACAATGGCAGAGGCGAATCAGTTTCTGCCACTTACATATTGCCATTGTTTTTTTTACCTTAACCTTTTTACAGTTAATCACAGACTAAAGCCTACTACTGCTGACTTTCACACAACAAAAGAAAGGTTTTGAATTTTGAAGGTCATAAGAAAAGGGAACACACACACGTCAAATCGCATGTGTCAGTATGTAGCAATACAAAAACCATCTTGTGGTTAACAATCTAGACTATTCTGTACCAAAATATTTAATGAAAAGAGACATTTGTGGCCATTATGAGTGTTGAATTTATGCATTTTGTGTAAGATTGTTCATAAACACACAACTACTGTAAATGTTCTGCTATTTCAGCCAGGTCCCTTGAAAAGGGTTTAATCTCAATGAGATCACCTGGTTAAATAAGAAAATACAAAGCAGAATCACACTTACACCATCCTGTTAATAAAGTCCTTATGCTCTTCGGGTACGTTTACCGGGCCTTTGGAGGACGGTGAAATGTAGGATGGAGTGCCTGCTCCATTAGCATGTAGGTTCCTCCTCTCCTCTGTCTGCTCTCTCAAGTGGGCCTCTTCCTCCTGGTTGAGGTAAGGGATCCCTACAATGGGGAGGGAATCTGGGTCAAACGCAAACAGGGGTAGTCTACCAAGACCCAGGTATCACCATGCAGTATGCCAACATGCCACGCCAGCTGGTGTGAGACACCACCCAGACGCAGCATTCAACGTAGGTTTGTGTTGCATCAATTAACAACATAGCGAAAGGACAGCGCAATAGAGATCTCGCTTCACGGTACACATGGTGCTACACCTCCGTAGCGCATCCGATTCAGGTTTGCTAATGGCAAGGTGGATGCGGGAGTAAAAGTTTTTCTGCCTCGCGTTTTTAGGCGTGTCCCAGAATGTGATATTATGTAGGCTATTCATAGAGTCTTGCTCACATGAATGTCAGCATGTACGTTATAGCCCATTTATGATTCTATAGACTCACTGTCCCATACATGCTAGTCTAATGTCAATTAATTGGTTGAAAGTGTTCAAATGGAGGGTAGAGCATACATTTATTCATATAGCCTAGATATGTGATGTTCTATAGACTACCAAACGTGGTGAAAATATAATACAAATGCATAAATATGTGTAGCGGTAACAATAAGAAATATATAATAAAAATAAAAATATAGAATAAAACAAAAAACACAAATAGTAATTTCCTATATTAAGTTACTTTGCTACTTCGTAAAAATACATGCAAATTTGTGGCCATTAAATTGTAATTTTGGCCACAAGATAAACTGGCTTGGTGGCCCGAGTGGCAAGTGGAAATTTTATATTAGTCTACCCCTGGATGCAAGTAGTGATGGAAGATTCTCATTTTTGTTTTGCCAATATTCACACCTTAACACAAGATAGATTCTTACCATGCCGGAACACCTTATTGAAGTCAAACCCCTGACTGGCTAAAAAGTCAATGCTGGAACTCTGAAATGACAACCACAACAAAACCACATAACTGCATCAACTATTAAAAATAAACAACCTACCTCCTTTACAATACACAATATAGCATTCTTGTGATCTACATTTAAAAATGTGACATGTGGGCACTTGGACCACTCTCCCCGGTAAACAAGTATAGCGACCGCAGCAGGGAGGATACATTTGGCACTTTTCCCACTGCTGGTACCAGTTCAGCCTCTACTCGCCATGGGTCTTTATCCACCACAGATAGTCGCCATAGCGACGGTGCTGTTCGGAGATCGGTAGTAATTTTTTACCATGTCAGCATGCAGTAGAGTGCAGTCTACAGTTCATAGACATCTTGGTAAACGTTCACTTTACGTGAATTGCCCTGTCCAGTTCTCACTAGATAACAGATTAATATGCCATCGACAGAAAAATCTGCACTTCATTTGATCACGCTGTGGTGTTGCGTTTTTTCATTTAATAAAAAGGTAAACAAAGTTCCAGCTGCTTCAGTAATTTGCAGTTTGTTGGTGTTGCGCAATGACGATTTAATCCAATCAGTAGGCTGCAGTCACATTTTGGTCTCGCCTCAGATCGCTTGGAACACAGCCCTGGGTCCGTAAAAAGGAACATAAGCAAAGTGAGGAACACCGCTCAAAATGATGCTTGGCTTTGCAATGCATTTCAAGTGTGTGGGGCAGAGGTAGTCTGTTTTGACTATAACAAGCGTTTAAGAATTACCGAGAGCCCGGTCACACGAGACGTGTTGCCAGCAAAACAATGGTTTTCCTATGGTACAGCGTGACTGGCACTCTTTTAAAATACATTTATGCATTTCTTTTTATTGGCGCCGCGCTTAGCACTTTAGACGCGCAGAAAAGTTAAAATGTTAAACTTTTCATTGCAAGGCGCGTTGTCACGCTGTTTGTCAATGTGACAGTTTACACACACACTATGTAGAACTGGCATAGTAGCCAGCTAACCCTGGTAAAACAATGTTTTCTAACTATACAAGCATACTTTTTAATTTAGATGTAAACTAATATTGTGTTAGCGAAACAATAGATTTTTAGTTGTAGAAAAAGTATTACACATCGCACACACACACACACTGGTATCAAGCGACAGCATCTACTTTCCGCTCAGAGTTGAATATTAACTGAGCTTCAGAGCGCTTCTTCTAAAACACAAGACGCAGACAGAGTCTAACAAGTTAGGCACCCAGGTAGCGTAAGCGCGAAATAAAAACAATTGGGGAGAGAAAGTAAAAAAAAAAGAAAAAACATGACACATCTCTGTGCATAAAGAGCATTTTGAGTGATCACGGCCTAACCCTGCCTTTAACAAGTCATGACCCTAATCATTACCTGCAAGGAGTGCCAAGGGCAGATGCATTTTAAAAGTGTTTTATCCATATGGTTACCATAACAGTTTGGAGATCTATATACATAGGCCATGTAATACAGTCTCTGGGCAATAGCCTAATTTACACTATGTGCACAATCACACAAAACCCATCGGGTGATGACCTACATGTACGAAAGAGCAGCGCAAATAGGCAATCATTGTAATTATTATTCAGTTCGTACAAATCCTAACAAAAATGCAATTTAGAAAGCCAGGCTATGATCAATTAAATACAAAAATGTAGCCTTAATGCAATGAATCATTCCATAGGGCCCATTGCGCCTACAGTTTCCAGAGTCTTCCACATGTTCAAGAGCTTAGCCTACAGCCAAGACATCCTTGTGAAAAGACTTCTAGTTCTATGGAATAGACAATACAATCTCTCGAGTGTTAATATTCATACAACCTACCACTTCACATTCATATTCCATGGCAAAACAAAAAACAGCATGTACACCATCATTGCATGCATTTAATATCGTCCAAGTGCCCAGATGGCTGCATTTATGAATTTCATGCTAGAAGGTTTTGGCAATTGTGCCGATCCCTACTGGTAAACAGGGATAATTTCAGTAAAATCATTCCAGCAAAATATAATTGTGCATTGCTTTAAGATAATGCTAATTAGGGTGAACATTAACAATGAAAAAATAAAATACAAAAACACACGACATGAAATTGTCATTGACTCACCTGGCAGATGAATTTTGTGTCAGGGGATGTCCTGTTAAATGGCTTCGGGAATATATAAAAATTAAAAGACTTCATGATGTACCTGCACAGGAAAGAACAGAAGCAAGGTTTTGGCAAATAGACACTCATTCTGACCCTACCAGGGTTCAGTCCAAGTCAAAGTCCCTGACTGAGACTAAAATATTAATTTCCATTAACAGAAAAACAGGCCACCACATACGTGTAAAAAAGGGACAGCCAGCAAGGAAACAAACAAAGTTGAAAATTAATGCGATGACATAGTTGATTCATAGTTACACTAATAGTGTCAAGATTTGTTGAGACATCTAAATATTTAATACCACATCCAGCAACATTCTCTTACTACAATTTTGAACATGCTGCAAACACAATTCCCCTGATATTCCATGATTTCACCCATCAAATTCCCTCACTTTCCATTTCTGGAGTGTACTTTTTAAAATACCATGATCTCTCTTCACCAGTGGGAACCACTGCCATGAACATTAACAATATTTGTATCTGAAGGATGATGCCATATTTCTAATAAAAACAAACTGCCAAGCCAGTCACAGAAACACAAAGGTATTGTTACAACTCACTTTGAATTTGCTTGATCATATTTGAACGTACATAGCCCAAACTGAAATAACAGAAATTCCATGGAATGCTGAAAGGCAGAAAGAAATAATAGCTTTAATGGCAAGAAAGACCGTTTGCACAGACACGTGTGCTAAAAAAAAACAAAAAAAACACAATGTTAAGTATACCCCTTCTAGCATAGGCATAGATTCCAGGGGGGTTGCGCCCCCCTCAATGTTTAGAACAAGTGCTTTTGTTCCCCTCCACAACAAAAACATGCAAGACACACTTGGCCCACCCAGTGGTAGAAGAATAAGTTATGTCCAAAATGTGCAGTAGGACAATTGTTTAAAAGGCAGCTATTAAACCTAGATCATCCCAAAACACAGATGTTTTGAATATGCAGAAGGTTTTAAACATGAGCATATGAGCCATTGAAGTCCAGAGGTTAATACATGTATTAAAATGAATTAATTGACATGAGTGTCATATGCAAATGTACTTCACCCAAAGAAAAGAGGACACAAGAGTAGGTTAAACCAGGCCCATGTTGAAAAATATGAAATAGGCTTATGCCTACCAGATAAATACATAGTTTGATAACCCTTACTGCAATAGTTTTCATATATTTTGAATTGTGCCAGCGTTCCTGTATAAAATGTTTTCCTTTAAATAAAAATGTCCACTACACGTCCATGCAGAAAGGGCACAAATTGGTTAATAGGAATTCACCAGAATACAGAATAAGTGTTTTGATTCTCAAAATGTTTTGGGGGAGAAAACCCATACCCCCCCCCCCCCACAACCCATGTTCAAACGAAATCTACCTTCATGTTCTCTAGGAGTTCGATCACCACAAACCTTTTTAAGTTTAATGTATCGCTCCTCCGGAGTATCCAGCCCATTTGTTAGCGCACTGACGTTTGGTCCATCACTTATACCTGTACAAAACGTTAAATGAATGCCATCGTACCGTACCGGTATGCAACAGTACTGGAACCCAATCACCTCTCATTGATGTTCAGCAATAATAGTTACCGGTACCGTACCTGAAAATTCTCCATCGATGGCAAGAAAGTCCGCTTCATCTATCGCGCAGTACACCGAGCTTAAACTATTTTTAAAATCTGTAAAGTGAAAAAGTAAATTAGCTGCACAACGAGTCACACATGCTCGCCAGCAAACATTAGCAGTCCAGTTAGCTAGAATAACGCTCCAATAATGTAATCCAGATAGACACAGTGAACCTAGACTATGGTACTAAAACACAACGCGTGTGTACTTTATAGTTACTCACTTTTCCGTGTCACCTCCATCCCTGCACTATAATCTAATACTGCTGACAGCTATCGTCGCTAGCTCGCATTGACTGGCTTTTAACCCTTTGCAAGCCCTTCCGGTGTTGTAGAACACGTGACCTTTTTAACGTAGTCGATTTTGTTATTGCGTATGAATTGTAGGAAGCAATTTTTTGTTATAACGACAGTTACATTTTATTTCAAGACTGTAAATTACATGTATTTGTCCTACTGAATAAGTGAGCATACAACAGGAGACAATAGGAAAGACGTGAGGTGAATTCACGGTGTGTCTGTGTCTTGTCAAATGATGATTGGCTACAACCCCAGACTCCCTCGTAATCAACATCTTTTTATCTTTTTAGAAGATGGACATCAGACATCAGTAATTAAGTGTGTGTATGAAATAAAAATTAATATGGCTTCCATGTACACCCATAGGTCTATATGCAAAAGACCCAGGACGCTGTGTGTGTGTGCATCATCTGTGTGTGTGCGTGTGTGTGACAAACATTCTTGTTTACAAGGCAATAATTAATATTTTAAATAACTATTATTGGTCTGGCTTTATTTTATACTGTTTTTATATCCTAGAAGAACCCTCACAAATGTTGCCAGTCCTTAAGTTAGTACAGTGGTCTTACACACTTCTCCAACCTGTTCATTTGTCTGTAAAAAAAGAAAAAGAAGAAGTAATTCTTATTTTGTAGGGTAGTTTGGCTTGATCATTCAAGTTGAACTTGAAGGCTAATATAGTACAATCATTATTTAATATATTGACACATATACATACATACTGTATATATACATACATAATATACGTATATATACTGTACATATAGAGAGAGTGTGTGTGTGCGTGTGTGTGTGTGTGTGAGTGTCTGGTTGCACAACAACACATTTCTTATGGATAAAAACATTATTAGTCTGGAAAGAAATGAAGATATAATTTGGATCATAATTTACATTCTGAATATATACAGTAGAATATTCTGAATTATAAAGATCGACGTCTTGTGGGACCAGATCTAGGCATCCGAGACATTTGGTTTAAGAGATTGGAGCCTTTAGGCCAAATTTAAGTATATAGGGAATGTGATTAAGTTAAGTCAAGTCATCAGAGACCAATATTAACACATATAAATAACACATAACAATAAACACATTCCTTGAGAAACCACCAATATACTTTACAATCACTGCTGGTTGCTAGCGTCACCATCATTATGAGGAGGCAAAGGTCGCTCAGCCGTCCTGACCCACCTCTATGCTAATGCCACAGTGGTTGAATGAGCTACCAACTGGTCATTGTATTATATTGCATGTATCATGGGTGAACATAAACGCTATGCACATTTGTATTTCCATTTCAAAACACATTATAGTGTTTATGCATACATGTTATGCTGCAGAGTTTAACAGCATCTTCACATTCTAATTATTATGGAGTTATTATATTCATTTGATAGTTAACGTGTAACTAAATAAAAAAAATAAAAATGTATGTTGAAATGTGAAAATGAAATATGTTAATTCTGTTTTACATTTTGAACAAGTGCTCTATTGCAAATAAAAATTTTAAAAGTGGAAAAAGGCCTTATTACATCAACATTCCTATGGGCATGTAAAAAACACTCTAATCCGCCTCCCTCTAAAGGCCATGATCAATCAGACTGAGATGAAAACAGCGGGGACCCTTGTCATCGTATGGAGGAGTGAACTTCTAGGTCAAAATAAATGCATTTTTTCTATTGGTTTCGTTCGTGTATTTGACCTTGACACACAATTATAATAAAGGCTACAGTATATTAACATCTGCCAGCTATGCTTGTGTTCTTCAACCCCTCCGTTCTTTCAGGTGCCCCTGCAACTCATGAAAAAAAGGTTGTGCCTGAATTCTAAAAAGGAATTAGGCCTATGTATAGTGTATGAATGCTGCATAAAATGCAAAACTTTGCATACGACACACAAAGTACTTATACATCCTAAAACCCCTGAAGAAGAGCATGTTTGAGGAGACCGCTTTCATATTATATAGTATGTTGTCAATAGTACTATTAAGGAAATTTGTTGTATTTGCTCTATGGGCAAAAAATATAGCTCATGTCCTGCATCAGCTTTACTGTGATCTGTGTTAAATATTATTAAAATACTTTTTAAATCAAGTTAACCTAAGATACCACTATTGTGAACATGTATAATAAATGAGTATGTATGTAGTTGTACAGTACATTATAACAATATTTCATTAGTTGGAATACACAGAATACAATATATTGTATCCCATGTTTGAACAAATTCAGATTTCTTTTAACTTTAATCACATTTTTCAAGATGCTTTTCTTGTTACGGTAATCCATTCTACTATTTAAAATGAATATTTTATTGTTACTGTATTTTTATATAGTTCACACAAGGAAAGATGTCAGTGTTAATTATATAACTGAAAATAAATGTCACTGCAAATATTACTGTGGCTTTTATTTTCTGTTTCTTTTAGCATCATTATTGTTTCTTAAATATTAGGATTATTCTAATAATTTCTGTCAATACATCAATACATATATTTAATACAATCCTTTAATAAATCAGGACATGCCATATTGCATTTTTCTTGAAAATATTCCTTAAATATAGGTTGACTGTGGACTAGCGAAGTCTATGAAACAAATTTTAATAAAACCAAAACAATATTTATTAAGGCCTGCAGCTCAGTTAGTTCAGCTAGGTTGTGTTTTTCAAAGCCGGCAATGCTGGACTTAATGGGGAACCAGAGGATATAACCTTTACTGTATCCCCAGCCAATGAGCCAAGAAAGAACGTCAACACAAGGAGCCTCTATGACTCTTCCATATTCTTCCTTTTGGGACCACCCGCAGTCAGTGGTGTGGCGCTTCAACATCCTAAATCACATGTTCAACACCCTGGTTGACAAACAAGCATGACCTCTTGGTAAAAGGTGACTTTGTCAACAGTCAAGACCCAGTGCACTTGCGCCTGAGCTAGACCATGCCCTAAATCCCATCAGCGTATGGGGGTCATTTCAGACACAGAGCTGTAAATGGCACAACTCCCAGACAAACCCTACATCTCTGTCTAGAGAGAACATTGTTGAGATCTCCTAGAACTGTATGTTCATCCGAGAGCTGTTAGGTGTCCTCCAGCAGTAGGTCCTATTCCGGAGAACCATATTTTCTTTCTATACGAGTTCTTCTGGATTGCCTACTTCATTTGACAGAGCTTTCATTCCAGCCTGTTTTTTCTTATTTTTGAAGAGGTTCTTAATTTTAAAAGAAATCTTTTTATTTTTTATAGTTTTTTGGCTGTTCTGGCTGATGTTGGACTGTGTCTCAACAGTGGAGGACACCAATTTGGTCTCCTCACCCTGCAACAGCTCAGCTAAGAGCTCAGCCTCATCCTCAAGCAGCACGGTCTCCTGTTGTTGTCCATTTTCTTCCAGGGAAATCTGAATGGTATCCTCATTTTGGATGATATAATGTCTTTTGGTTGAAGAATTGTTCTGAATGGTCTGCTCTGTCTGGCAGATACCCTGTTTATCATTTGAAGCCTTCAGGGCATTCTGAGTGATCTGCTCTGTGTGGCAGATGTTCCCATTCTCCTGGTCATGTAACTCTTCCAGGGCTTGCTGAAGCTTCTGAAGGAGTTGTCCTCTCTCTTTCTCCCAGGCCTGTTGCTTCTGAAATAGATGTTTCTCTGCTTCGGCCTGTGCCTCCATGGCATGGCTCTGGAGGGACTCTATTTCTTCCTTGAGGGTTTGCTCCACTTGTGCTGCTCTGTGGAGAGCTTCCTTCTCTCTTTTCAGAAGGTCCCGATTTTCCTCCTCCAGAGACTTGCAGACAGTCTCTTCTATCTGGGAGATCTTCTTTTGCAACTCAGCAACATCAGACCTCCTTTGGGCCTCACATTTGGCACAGAGCTTTTCCATGTCCTGTAGATCCTGCCATGTTTTTTGGAGCTGCTCTTCAGTATGACGCAGATCGGTTTTCTCTATCTCCTGAGCCTGGTGTGCTTCAGCTAACTTCTGCTCAGCCTCAACCTGAGCCTTCCCTGCCTGGGAGATCTTGGTCTGAAGCTCGTTCTTCTCCCTTTGGATGATCTCGATTTCCTCCCGAAGGGTTCTCTCCAAATCCATTGCTCTTTGATGAGCCTCATTTTCTTTCGTCTGGAGAGCTCTATTTTCCTCCTCAAGGAGTTTTTTGGTGGTTTCCTCCATCTGGCAGATCTTATTCTGCAACTCAGATACTTCAGATCTTCCCTGGTCCTCTATTTCAGCACAGAGTCTTTCTTTTTGCTGTAACTCCTGCCAAGCTTGCTGGAGCTGTGCTTCAGTCTGAAGAAGACACGTTTTATCTTTCTCCCGAGCCTGTTGGGCTTCAGCCAACTGCTGCTCAGCTTCATTCTGGGCCTGAATTGCCCGGGAGATCTTGGTCTGGAGCTCATTGTTCTCTATCTGGATTATCTCAATTTGTTCCCAATGGATTCTCTCCACATCCACTGCTCTTTGGTGAGCCTGGAGAACTCTGTTCTCCTCCTCAATTGGCTTTTGCATGGTCTCCATGTGAGAGATCTGTGTCTGCAGCTTAAAAATGTCACACTTCATCTGTTCATCTGCCTGGACCCAAAGCTGCTCTTTGTCTTGGAGCTCTGTGTGAGCTTGCTGAAGCTGCTCCTGAAGGTCCTTTTGAGAGAGAAGAAAGCGACGTCTGTCTTCCTGCCAGGCATGGTGTGCCTCAGCTAGCTGCCTTTCAGCTTCAACCTGGTACTTCATGGCACTAGAGGTCTTGGTCTGGAGATCCTTGGTCTTGATCTGGATCAACTTTATTGTTTGCTCAAGTTTTCTCTCCACTGCCACTGATCTTTGGTGAGCCTCCTTTAGCCTGCTCAGGAGAGCCATGTTCTCTTCCTCCAGAGGTGTTTTGTTTGCTTTCATGTTACAGATCTCTGTTTGCAGCTTAAAAAAGTCAGAAGTCCTCTGGTCATCTTTCTGGGCCCAGAGATTCTCCCTTTCGTGTAGCTCCTGTCGAGATTGCAGGAGACTCTCCTGCAGATCATTCTGAGTCTGAATGAAGCACATTCTTTCTTCCTGCCACGTCTGGTGTCCTTCAGCAAGCTGCTTCTCAACATCAGCTTGGGCTTTCATAGCATTGGAGAACATGGTGTGAAGTTCCCTGGTCTCCTTCTGGAGAGACTTTATGTTGTTCCGTTGAGTTCTCTCCACATCGACTTGTCTGTGGTGAGCCTCCTTTTCCCTTTTCGTGATCACCATATTCTCCTCCTCCAGGTGCTTTTTGATTGTCTCTATTTGACAAATGTGTTTCTGCAGCTTTAAGATATGAGACGTACTCTGGTCATCTTTCTGGACCCACAGCTGCTCCATGGCATGTAGCCCATGGCGAGCTTCCTGTAGCTGCTCCTGCAGGTCTTTTTGAGTGACAAGAATGCGACTTCTCTCATCCTGCCAGGCCTTTTTGAATTCAGGCAATTGGCTCTCAGCTTCAGCCTGGGTCTTTGTGGCATAAGAGGTCCTAGCCCGGAGGTCCTCGTGTGTCATCTGCAGGGACTCTATTGCTTGCTGGAGGGTTCTTTCCACTTCAGTTGCCCTGTGGTTAGCTTCCCTTTCCTTTCTCTGAAGAACCAATTTCTCGTCCTTCAGGTGCTTTCTGGTGGCTTCCACACAGTTGCACTTTTCCTGCAGTTTAAACATGTCAGTGGTCCACTGGTATTCTTTCTGTGCCCAGAGCTGCTCCTTGCACTGTAGTTCCTGCTCAGCTCTTTTGAACTGCTCCTGCAGGTCATTTTGAGTCCGGAGGAGGTAAGCTCTCTCTTTCTGCCAGGTTTGGTTTGCTTCAGTAAGCTGCTTCTCACCTTCCGCCTGGGCCTGCATGGCTTGAGAGGCCCTGGTCCGAAGGTCCGACGTCTCCTTCTGGAATGACTCTATTGCTACGCGGAGGATCTCCTCCATTTCCACTTTTTTGAGGTTAGCCTTCTTCTTTCTCTCCTCAATGACCAGGTTCATGTTAAAGATCTCTCCCCGCATTTTACTGATCTCGTGATTCCTCTGGTCTTCTCTTTCAGCCCAACACTGCTCCATGACCTGGAGCTTCTGTTGAGCTTGCTGGAGCTTCTCCTGCATGTCTGTTTTTGCTTGGAGAAGATGGCTTCTCTCTTCCTGCCAGCCACGTTGAGCCTCAGATAGCTTCTGTTGAGCCTCTGCTTCTGTGGCATGGGTTCTGGCCTGGAGGTCACTGGTTTCCATTTGGATGTCCTCTATGTTTTTCTGTAGGATCCTCTCCAGATTAGCTGTTCTCTGTTGAGCCATATCCTCTTCCTTCAGGATGTCCAGCTCCTCCTGCCACCAAGACCGCATATCTGGGTCAGTCATTGCCTTGGAATTTAGGACTCAGCAGAGATCTTCAGATTGGTCAGTTACCTCTGACTACTCAATGGTTTCCTTCATTTCTTTTAGCCTAGTTAGGACCTTAATTTTGTAATGACCAATTTACATTAAAACCAAATTAGTATTACAAATATTTGCAAAAACTGTAATTGCAACTGGTACAATAAATGCTGTCTTAAGGAGTTACTAACAAGCTGGAAATGTGGCATGGAATTCCACAAATATATGTGTGACCTGCCAAATGACGTCACATACGTTTGCCACACCCACTCACTACTCACTACTCAAGTAGAAATGCGCCCTCGCGAGATGCTTTTACGCTCGCCAGTAGTGTTCTGTGCGTTCGCGGAGCAGGAAAATGCTTTTACGCGCGGGGATACCGTTCTCGGGGTTTTTTGTGCGCGAGTTGTGACACTAATTTAATGCCATTGTAGATCTTAAGCGTAAGTGATTTTGTGTTTTGTGTTAATTAAGAGGTAAGAGCCTATAAGGTCACTACTCTACTCGATAACTTTCCATTACGAATTAAGAAAATATGCAGCCCTCATGCTTAATATTTAGGATATACACTTTGTACATTTATGATATGATCGACTGACGGGCCGCTACATAGTTTGTGCAGTCCTGACTATTTTCTGTATTTTATATGATCACACTTAGGCCTATAGGCATTATATGTAGGCATTTGGTCCTACTGGTTTATAAGTATAGGCCTTCTATATATTTGGCCAGAATTTTATTTCTAGATCAGCCCACTGTATCTGGGTGCTATTTGTTTCCAGCTTGAACGAGTAGGCCTATATGTTTTTGCCAGAACTGATAGGGCCTGTAGCCTATGGCTTTTTAACTCTAAACCGAAAAGGGTTTGAACAAAATTGTTCAACCCAGCAAAGGCAATGGGGAAAATATACAACATATATTTTAAATACTAATTATTTATTTTTTATGGCCTTGAAGCAACTGCTGCCTGTTTACAAAACAAAGAAGAATACAGTGCACTATGCATTCAGGTTGGTCCAATCAAACTTGAATGTACAGTACATAACTGAAACAACACATTCCATGACGTGCTGAGAGAGGAAGATAGCAGAAATCTAATGTCAGAGAAACATTCCCTGATACACACACACACACACACACACACACACGCACACACGCACACACACACACACACATGCATACTGAAAAGTATAGGCCTAAATGCTAAAGGATACATTCTCTATTAGTGCAGTCACATGACCATAAAACATTTTCATGCTTCATGTATGACTATATGACAGCCCAATTGTTATGTTAGGTCCATCGCTTATAAATACTGTTTTAATATTTCAACTTCACACATGGTAAATTAATGAGTGAGAGTTGAATATTACTTACTTATATACTTACCTATTGCTTACTTCTGTGAGTGTCTCAGTTTGAGTAGAGGAGAAAAGGACTCCACACTTTTCATTATAATTTGGCTATAACGTCTGTAGTCTGTATTTCCCTTCCCCCTCAGTATCAGAGATAATGCTACATCTGGCAACAGTAAAACGCAATTAATGAGTTTAACCAGAAGCTGTATTTATTTTGGGATGCAAATGTACACAGGTGTTTCTTTCCAAAAACCATGCAAACTAGTAACCCCCCTCTTTTTGTGTATACCTTTTTTAGTTTCCATCACAGATATTTTCTAATTGTTTATACTACATTATCATACATTTTGGTAGCTAGTGTAAGGCATCTCTATGTTATATAAAAGCATTTGAAGCATACTTAATCACTCACTGTAATTGAATACAGTATGTGGCACAATTATAGGCAAAACTAACTCCTGACAGGCGAGGGCGCCATATTCCACATTTTCCTCATTCTTGTCTTTTAGAAAGACATGTTTGCATTGGTACTGCCATGCACACGTATAACATGACCATGCACATCCATCCATGCACACACACTAATGATACATTACTTTAAAGCCTGGTAGTGGACTGTACCCTTTGTGTGGTCAGAACATTGTGGAGAACGAAAGGGTGGAACCACATGTCAAAGAAACATAATGTTAGCATCTACCACAGGATGTGTGTGTGTGTGTGTGTGTGTGTGTGTGTGTGTGTGTGTGTGTGTGTAGAGCGTAGGCAGGCAGACAGTTTGATTACTAGCAAGGCCTTGGCTACACCCCCAGACTCCTCCGTAATCAACCTCTCTTTACGACAGAGGAGAAGGAGCAGGGCACAGCAGGCATCAGTAATGGAGGAGAATGTTAAATGAGCGAGACAACAGAGAAGGTTGGTCGTTGGAGATAGGGACGGTTTTGGGAAAGAAACATTTTTACAGCAACAATGAAGGTCAGGTGCACGTGCTTGTTTAATAAACCAATATACACTCACACCCAGAGATCACGTTTGTGTAACCCTGTGAGACATGTTATTGCAGTCCTAATCGTGCGTGGGATTAGCTGGCAACAAGTAAAGCACCGTTGTTGTCATGTGCTGACACGCACGCCCATGCACACACATGCACACGCACACACACGCACATGCACACACATGCGCATGCGTGCGCACACGCAAATTACTTGAACAAACAACTTATTTACAGTACATTGGTACTATTATCTGTTCCAGAATACACTGTATAGTAAATGCATGACCAAGTGGTTTGTCAGCGTACTGCTGAATACGTGCAATTGCAACTGCGCTATGTACACGCACACACACACACACGCACACACACACAATCAGACCACCTTAGACTGTGTTCATACTGAATGCTTTCAGGCCAAAGTGAAGAATTAATTAATATTTATAACTTCATAATTACAGGGTGCAGAAGGAACAGAGACATGGAAAAGACTGAGTATTGTAGAGTTGTGCCAGAGTAAAAGATAATTAGGAAAAAGAATGAAATGATGCCATTTGGCACTTTGCTGACTGACCTTGCTCTCTCTTTTTTGTTGTTTCAAAAAGAATGTGGGGGAGTAAGAGAGGCTTAACTCAAAAAGAAGAATATTATAAGACCATTTAATAGTCTTGCATATATATTTAATAAAAGAAAATTAAGAACAAAGTGAAATATGGAATGGTTCGTTTTTTTAAGTGACTGAGTGGCACATTGCTGACTGCCCCCCTCTTCGCTCTGTTTGAAAAGAACATGAGGGAGTAAGAGGTTTAATTCAAATTGAAGAATTGAGTCAGGACAGAACTTTTTAAGGAGTGGGTGTGAGGCTTTTACCACAAAACTCATTTTTTCACACAAGCCAGCACGAACTGGAACAGCAATTTTTACACAGGATCTACAGCAGTTGAGTGTGTACACCCATGTGTGTGTGTGCGCGCGCGCGTCTGCACAATATGAACAACATTGTGAACCCAATTTGATGTTGATGCCATAAAGGTCTTCTCTATACACTAACATGATATATTCAGTGTTGTCACTGCCAGAATTGGTCTGTTTATCTAGCACAACATTTACCCCCTCGGCTGGCACCATTACACCTGAGCCTCAGCTCTTCTTGGTACCATTGTTGAGATGAGCTTCCTGCTGCTGTCAGGTCAGCTGAGTCAGTGGTCAGCTTCTGCAGGAGATGATAAAGGAGGATCCACCTCCTCAGAGCTCCAGCTGGGTCCTCCTGTTCCCCTGACCACACCACCGTATACTTCCTCCACAACAACCGTTATTGTTTACTGACTGTCTGTAGAAAAGCTCTCGTCTTTGACGCACCTCTCTCTTGGTAGTCTCGTCTTTGTAATTGAACTGGCGTTACTTGGTAAATCTTTTGATTTACCAAGTAACACCAGGCACACACTTGAGCACACACTTTGAGGCACACACTTTGAGCAACACCAGGCACACACTAATACATACATTTATAAGCGATTTCATGGATTCTTGAGAGATGAAAACACCTCTCCCTTCAATGTCATATAGTGTTCCCTAAGAAGCTCTGCCCCACTTTGGAAACACATTGCCAAGGCTGGGATACTGCTGTGTGGTGCAGCCTGCACCACATTGTGTTTCCGTTTACAGAGCTTGGGCTGTGTTTGGAAGTTAGGAACAGCAGATTTTTATTTCAGCGCGCACACAGAACAGACAGCTATTGTAGTGGACTGTGAGTATTCTGCTGAATTTTGACAAAAACATATTAGCTTACTTGATCACTGACCCTATATCTTAAAATTTGTATTAAACCTGGTGAGGCAGATCAAGAGTTCAGTAATCAAGCACCAGTAATCAAGCAAAGTGTATTAATGAGTGCAGTAATGGAAAGCAAAAGCAAATGGGATATGGATAAAGGAATGTGTCCTGTATTTCCATTCCAACATAAAACGCATGCCTGCCAAGCAGTCAGGGTGGCCTTTGCTGTGTATGGTGTGTTTCACCATCCGTTTTCCACTACATTTGCTCTCTTGTCCTGCTTATAAAGGACAAGACTCATATTACCCACACCTGCTCCGTTACCTTCATGTGCACCTGAACCACACCCCTTCTCAGTGCTAAACAACACTACTTATTTTAGTTTGATTTTGTTACCATCATTATCGTGTGTGAAGCTTGCGGAAAATGCTACATATGTTTTAGTTTCCACTGAAAGTCGACTAAATATAGGCTACCTGGAAAAACCTCTACTGTAGAATTACAAATATTGGGAAATGGTGTTGTGGATAAATGGTATTACATAAAGCCCCTAGTACAAATAATATTTAATGTCCTCTTATTTTAACCTGCTATCAGAAAGTTTTCTCTGACTCAACCCTTGACAACCCTTTGCCACCCAAAGCTGCACTTGGTGGTGAACATAAAGCTTCACGTACTCACTCAGAGCCAATCAGGAGAAGTTGAATTATCGTGAAGAGCCCGGAAAGTGGCAGCCTGAGTACCTCATAATGGTAAGCAGTTGTACTTTGGCCTAAATTGCTACATGTTAACACCTGTTGACGGCTCACTGGTGTATCTGCACTGCCACGCTTGTTATAAGGTGTGTGCGATACCGCTTCTCCCCTGTATGATCTGGTCAGAGTTGCCCATGCTCCTACAGGAACAAATGCAAATATAAATTGCTTTGAACTTTCAAGAGCATGAGGTCGTATTCCGACACTACGGCGTGTAATTTAATTGAAAGGTAGGCTATAGTCACCTATTGCAAGCTAATAAACTTGAGAAACTCACAATATATCTCTCATTTCACTAGCTTATCCTTCTCTGCATGCTGGAAAAATAAATAATTTTTACTTCTACAAATCCATGTGTAGATGTAAATAGGAACATAACAGTGGCGAACACTGCTCGCAATAACAAAGTCGTACTACGCTTTGCTTCACAAAGCATTTCAGTGTGGTACGGCACTCCGGAGGGATATTGTTTTTATTTAAGCTTGAAGTTAGCAAGCATTCTCGAATAACTAACCCATTTAGTCGGTCACTCTAAATATCCATACCTTCACCTAGCGCTCTTTGAAAGAGGTGACCTCTTTCTGCCAGGTCTACTGCAGCCTGGACTAGGCATGGGAAATTCTGTTTTAGAAGCCCATTAAATGCAAAGTATGTCATAGAAAGTAGTCCAAGAACGAAGTGATATAGTTAATTAAACGTTCAGAACATTCAATCCACTGAACGCATCCAATGTAATGTTTGTCGTTGATGCTTGCTCTGTTCTGTACGCTACAGGGGGGGAGGTCTGACCAGACAAGTTACCTGCCCAAAGTTCTCAAGCTACACAAATGATCATTTCAGGCAAGATGCTCTAATATAATGTGTATTTCCATTTGCAGTTAGTTATATTTGGCAGTAGGGCTTACGGTTTTGTAGGCTATTTAATTACTACTAATTTGGTTTAATTACTAATTCTAGTTGCCCAATTGTTTATTCTAAATGTGTTTAGTCAAAAACAACAACATCATCTATCCACAGTTAAAAAGTGTAGCCTATGTGCAACTTTGTTGACTGCCACTGTGAGCATCACACGGGAGTAGTAGTAGTAGCGGGCCGTCCGCATCTAGAGCTGCTTTTATCTGTCTGAAACAGTCAAAACATGCAAATATAGACCTAATCCTACCTTTGTCAGTGGTAGGTAGTTTATTTATTATTTCTGCTCTGTGCCCTAGATTATAAGTGATCCATACATTTTTACCAGTTTAAAATATGTGAATATAACCATAAAATTTACTTTTTCACTTTTTATTGGACAATCAATATTTGGGCACGAAATCTGTCAATGGAACACCTTCAGAAACTAATGCAGCTTAACAGGAGGCTGTTTATATGATATTATCATGTGTATTTTAAACATAATATAAATATATATTTTTTTATTATCACGATTATCGTCAATACCGGTATATCACGACACCCCTAACAATATGTACATCATCCCTGACTCCACCATTTAAGGTAAAGTTATATACAAAATATAAGGTATAGTTATAATTTTTTAAAAGTAAAATGTATTCCAATGTTTTTTTATTTTATTTTTATATACTTTTATTTATATTTTATTCCTGGCAGAGCTCTTTTCTGTGTACCCGTATTTCATCCTGCTTCGTGACATTCTATTATGACTGTAGACAGGTGGACAATAGAAACAATGCATTGTAATGTATACTACTTCCACAGAGGGCATTTATCTGCTCCATGCTGAAAATGATGAAACAGGTGTGCGAAAATATAGCACAAATTATTTTTTTCTTGTGTCTGGATCCCTTTTTTGCCCCTATATTTCTTTGACAGAGATTTATCATCATCGGTATGAGCATGTGTGTGTGTGTGTGTGTGTGTGTATGCCGATTGTTTGTATGTGAGAATAAGAGAGCATTTAACACACACACACACACACACACACACACACACACACACACACACACACAGACAGACACACACCTACAGTAATCTCCTAAAGGCCATTTGTTGAGAGTGGGATTCCGAGACAGTGTGAATCTGGCCTTGGAAAGGGAGAAAATGATGGAGGGAGGAGTAGAGTTGGAGATGGGATAATGAGAGCAGCATTTAGTGCTGTTTTCAACCCCCCCATCGTTTGCACAAGGGAACACACCAAAAGAAATAAAAAAATAATATACTAATCGGTGTAGCATTTTTATATTCTTGGTGTGGCCACTTGTGTATTTGTTTGTTTCTTTTAGTGTGTGTGTGTGTGTGTGTGTGTGTGTGTGTGCGTGCGCAAAAATAAATGGTATATTACTGTATGTAGTCTATGAAAAAATACTATTTATGCATAAGAGAAGCGTATGTGTTGTCGTATTTAGAACAATTCCCTTAGACCTCTTACCTTGGTTGATGCCCAACATAAAGGTCCGATGCTATCATCATTATACATCATAGGAGAGTCACAACTGCTTACATATTTTAAAAAAAGATATCAATTAACTACGATATCAAGACATATTTTCTTTATGTTTGCAATATTGCAATATGTTTGCTTTTTACACGATTCTTCTAAAGGTTTATACACGATTCTTCTTAAAAAGTAAGAAAAAGTGGGTTGGAAGACCTGTGGGTTGGAAGACCTGGGGGTTAGAGGCCCTCTTAAAAAGTAAGACAAAGTGGGTTGGAAGACCTGGGGGTTAGAGTGGGGGTGGGGGGTGGGGGGTATATACAATAATTGTTTTTATTATTTTCATGGCTTTTACCTAGTTTTCCGTTGATTCTTATTTCTTTTTGTTTCATTTAATTTGTTCCCTTCATCCTTTGTTCATATGTTTTTAAATGTAAAGCATGTTGAGTTGCACATCGTGTATGAAAGGTGCTATACAAATAAAGTTTATTATTATTATTATTATTATATTATTATTATATTATTATTATTTGTATATCGTGATATTAATTTGGAAATTATATTAGGCCCCAGTGGGAAGAAAATCTCAATTTGGCTTTCTATTAATGGCTGATTTGACCTGACTGTAGTCATGGATGCTATAGTCCAAATGCATTGATAGGATGTTGGGAGACAAAAAGGAGAAGTCAACTAACTAATGCCACATGTTTAGATGTGTCTTGACGTGCGACACAAAAACGAGCACAGTGGAGCAAATACTGTAGTGTGTGTGTGTGTGAGTGACCAAGTGAGTGTACATCAAAGATGGAGAGGAAAACCATTCTATGTGAAACT
Source organism: Typhlichthys subterraneus (assembly GCA_027564835.1). Taxonomy (NCBI): domain Eukaryota; kingdom Metazoa; phylum Chordata; class Actinopteri; order Percopsiformes; family Amblyopsidae; genus Typhlichthys; species Typhlichthys subterraneus. Next base: position 31,762 of record JAODUH010074025.1, read on the forward strand.
AGAAAAAAACACAATGATATTGCACCATATTGATAATTTCACACCATACAGGGAAATAAATAATTACCTCTGACTGACAAGGGTTTTTATTAAAACCTGTATAACAATACGCTGCCTTTTATTCCCTCTTCAGTTTTCTTTTTTCAATTGTTCAATTTAAATGCTGTAGTAATTACAGATATGTGTGAAAGCCTCATTTGGACAGTTTGCTCTAAGGCTCTTCTCCCCACTAAATCCTTTCCCCGGTATTTTGCACCCATTTCTGAGAAAGGAATATGCACTTCTTAAAGGAAAGATTTAACTGAAAACCTTTTAAGGATTTTTATGAAACCATAGAAATCCTGTCTTGAAGCCCATTTTATGTTTTTCGATGTGTAAAACACCAATTAAAGACGTTTTGCCTTCCTCTGGTTCATTATGGGTGGAAAATAAATAGCATGTTGTGTTAAAGCAAATACACATTGAATTTGTCTCCAAACCAAATCAACCTGCATCTTAATGGACACCATTGGGCACTCAGGGCGTGAACCAATATACACATTGACCAGGGCTCTGGGCTCCTGTTCATTACTGCACCACACATGCCTGGACAGAGCAGGCAAGGCTCTGCATACACATACATACACACGCCTATCACATTGGAGTGCCCTAGAAGGTGAGCCAGGCTGCATGTAGTGGGCTGATGGTCTAACCCAGCCTCTCCCTCAAGAAACAAGTCCTCCATATATCGATATGTCGACATACAGTATAGAGCGGATGGGCAATAAATGTGCTGCTGGAATGTCAAACATCCCTCTGCCCAAACTAAGGCCTGGTCCCCCCCACCCTCCGGTTCTCTCTCTCTCTCTCTCTCTCTCTCTCTCTCTCTCTCTCTCATGCACAGACACACACACATGTAGACACATACACACAGAGTCATTCATTCATTTGATCAAGGGAGCGTTAAATGATCAGAGGACAGCTGTAGGTCTTTCTCCTGTATGAGAGCATGGTCCACTGCAAATCATTATCAAGTCATCTTCAGTTTATTATTCATCATCGGCTAAAACAAAAAAGAGAAAAAGAAAAATTGCAGTCATTGCCTATGATACATTTGTTCACGTCAACTAAATGGCCCTCTCTGGCCCTCTTAAAATGACATACAGTGCGTATTACTGCTGTAATAGAAGAATAATCTGCAGAAGTCCAAGAAAGGGCTAATATTGTCAATGCGGTGTCCCAAAAATACGCTATCTATAATATAGACTTTAATGACTATAACGGAAACCATGCAATTTTCTCCCTAATTCTTCTTTTCAATTGTTTTTGCTTTGTGTTTGTAGCCAGTACATACTGGCTAACTTCACTTCAAAGTTTGAACTAAAACATTGTACCAAACACTTAAAATAAAGGAAGGTTCACAGAACTGAGGAACAGTTAAACTATTGTTTTTCAAGTACAATCAGGTCAAGAAGTCAAGTTACTGAAATATATTGAGGTAATCTGTCAACTGAAATATCCAGATTTACAATACTTGCTGGCTGAACTGAACTGGTCATCTCATTACTGGAAATCCTAATCACCTTAGTAAGATGAAATGGGAACCTGGGGGGAACATAAGGGCTGCCACGTGTTGTAAAAGCTAAAAATGAATATTTAAGGGTATTTCCTTTACCCACCATGTGGAAGTACACCTATGGTGTTATCGACAGCAACCCAGACATTCACTGTACTTAAAAGCTACTGAATTGACGTCAAAAAATCTGAATGCCATGCAACTTGCTAGTATTGTAAGTTACTGTATAATTGTTCTCTATCACTGTCTGTGCAATAGTACATTGAGTATAGAGACTCATTGCACATGCTCAGACGACAGACTGGAAAAATGGTGTGGAATGAAGCTGATTATGAAAACATCGGCAAATATCTTTGTCAACAACGATACTGCAAAACGGACCAGCTCCCAGCTGTTCTTTGCCTTCACGCACATACACGGTCAGCTACATAAATGTTACAGTTGGCACAAAATTGTGCCATTTATTCAATTTACTTGACCTTTACTTTGTACACCTCTATTAAAACCTGGCAATCACAGAGAGAGAGGTACTCATGCATGGATAAACGGTCTGTAGTGCACACACGCACGTGCTCGCACACACACAGGGCTTATAATAGAATTGGCAAAGCATCGTTTTAAAGATAATTTCTGTGCATGCATGTCATCTCGGTAAAATTATATATAACACCATAAGCTTCTTAAAAATATATTATATTCTGGAGTAGAAGGCATTGATGTGTTACATTCCAGAATGTCGTTCACACCATTGATAAACATTATGGAATTAACAAAGGCACAGAATGAAATAAATGCCACATAATATTCTATTTAGGAGTAGAGAATCAGATAATACAACACGGAGAATATGCAGTATAATCTTCAATTAAACTAATTAATAATAGGGCAGATAAATACTCTTTCCTTAAAGTGTTATTTTACACTAAAATACAGCGGAGAATCACGACACTCGTGGGGACCACTAGGAGACCACTAAGCTTGATTTTCCACAGACTAAATCAAAGCACAGAAAAAGCCAGGCAGGTGTCAACAGAGGGTGACTCTAGCCTGTAATCCACAATCAAACTCTATTTCTGTTCATAGCTCTCCTTGCATAACTCACAACATAATATAACAATGACCACTTTCCCCACTAACTGACTACATCTCTTTTAATATAAATGTTGTACATTCCTAATTCATATTGGTCCTGTACTCCCGTATAGACCATTTGTGGAATTAGAGGTCAATAAGATTTGCATTGTAGACATAACTATGTTACTCATTACTGCATTGCAGAGCTCAATGGCAGTTGGAAAAAAGCATTTAATGTTGGTCCATTAGGTACCGTAAACAAAGGATCAATGTGAGGAGATATGTTCAGGTAAGAAACTAAATTAAGGGATTAAAATAAATGCAGTGCATTAACTTTTCAGAGGTGAAATTTCACTTAAGTTGTCTGTGAGAAGAGTGAGGACAGCCAGCAAGTGGGGACATTCTGTCCACAGAGTCAGTCAGGATAAAGGACTCTTTACTCTAAGAACCAGGCTTGTCCTTGACACACGCACTCAATACGTTTGAGAAGCTATGCCGCAGGACAAAACACTAATAAGCTGTTTACTATTCTTGTAGTTCATAATTCATGTAGTCCATTCTATGTTAATAAATTCCCTCTCCGTTCATTCTCTCTGTCCCTCTCCATGTTTTCTCCATATACTGTAAATGTCCATTTTAAAGGATCCTACAGGACTTGTTAAGGTGGAAAGCCATTATGCAGGCTCATTTACTATACACCACACACACACACAGACACACACACACACACACAGTGTCTTTAGGGAAGTGTTAAGATCTGATTGAGTTATAGCACTCATTAGGGCGGTTGTGGAAAAATGTCCAGCTTGCGAGCTTCATTCTTCTTGATTGTCCATGTATTCAGCTATGTGATACACAAACTCAGCTGTAAATTGCTAAAACCAAAAGGTCATGGATCGATTTTCTGCGTGAAATATTTCCTGTGGTTTATGATGAACATTTGAAGGTCAATGGAACACCCAGGCGAGACATACTGTATGAAGTTCACAAATGTCAATTTAAAACTTAAGACATTAAGATAACATTGTTTGTCACGTCCAGTACATTGATTTTCTTAAACGAAATACAATTACATTTTGTGCAGCACTAAAAGGCATTGAATAAAACCCCCACAGAACTGTGTTGCACTTGAGTTCACTGACTGTATGGTTTGCCTTTACACTTGCCATGTGTGTATAACATACAGTATGCTCTTGGTGTGACTAACTTGCATGTTACCTTCTGTGATCTGATCCATCTGTCTTCACACCTTAATGAAAGGTTAATGAAAGACAAGGCCCTATTATTGACCAATCAGAGATGGGTCTTCATATCATGAATATACTTTACCTTGACCTAAACACACACACACACACACACGCACACACACGTACGCACACACACACACACACACACACACACACACACACACACACTACTGCTAAAACATTTTAGTAATTTGAATGACCTCAAGGTCCTGTGCAAAAATGTATTACTACTACACATAAAAGGTATCTTTTGTATCTAAATGTTTTGGCTGCAATTTACTTTGGTGGAAACATTGTTTTGGTTTATAATGAGAGAGAGAGAGCGAGAGAGAGAGAGAGAGAGAGAGAGAGGTTTTGCAAGACAAGAAGAGCAAGCAAGTAAGTTGCTATGCAAAACACATCCCAGTGTGCTTATATGGAACATACGATCTGCTCTGAGCAGTGGAAGTGATTTGTAGTTCCTTCAGATTAATGATTTTTTAAACAAGTGGGCCTCATTCAAACACACACACACTCACGCAGGCGTACACACACACACACGCACACACACACACACACACACACACACACACAGGTGATTATGTATGAGGGCTGATGGGAAGACACACTGTTTCCAACCCTCTTTGATCTGTATGCCTGCATATAGCCCCCAAAACACACACACACACACACGCACACACACACACACACACACACACACACACACATTTTGAACACTTGAATGGTGGGTCAGCAGCAAGCAGCTCAGTGTTTCTAACAGGAATGTGGAGCAGGTGCATGGTCTAAATCAACAGAGGGGACAGTGGTATAACATGACCTGTCGGGCCTTACCACCATAGCCTGCTAGTACTCTAAAATTCTTTGTTGTGTCGTGAATGCAGCTGTTCCATGCTCGTCTGCAGTGCTTCGGGGTTGCGTCCGGAAGCTAAATGTTTTCACTGTAACAAAAATGTGCAGACGCGCCATGTCTGTCCGCTGAACAGGCTCTCGTCGTTGACCTCCCGGCGCTCAAGCCTCTCTTCTACACATCATGCCTGAGCCTGCCGCCTATCTACTAGCTCCGCTATAAGTGCGGTACCATCCAAAGCTCTCTCTATTTAAACATCACACAGACTCACAAATGGCCTTCCTGCCAACAGAGATGTGAGCGTCCTGTTCACAAAGACTCTTCACTCCCACATTCGGTCTGCCTGCCTCCATCCGAATCTTTATTCTACAACGGTACCCCATGGGATATCATTAGTGCCATTACTCTGTTGAGATCAATTGTGCATATGTTTGCATGTGCGTATTTGCGAGCACATGTGTGTGCGCGCGCGTGCATCATCGCTGTAATAAAGGTGCCATGACACTGCGAGACCTAATCTACCGTGAAAGCTTAAAAATAATTGCAGTGTAAGAATAATTACAGCCACTGATTTCAAGTGTTCCCTGGCACATTGCAGTTCCTTTGTGGCATCCCTCCTGCACTCATGCAACCTGCTAGCATGTGTGTGCATGTGTGTGTGTGTGCATGTGTTTGTGCACGTGTGTGTGCGCGTGTTGCACAGAGTAAAGGCAGGGCAGTGCTAAATTAGTGAATGTGAAGGGTCTTGTTTTATACTTTCTCTTGCAGTGGATACTTGGCATGTTCTATCAAAGCG
>JAODUH010074026.1:0-16075 GCA_027564835.1 Typhlichthys subterraneus
ACTTGGGGTAAGGACTCATTCCCTACCCAGAGCAGGCACTCCATCGGTTTCCTGCTGAGAACCATGGCCTCAGATTTTGCGGTACTAATCCTCATCCCTGCCGCTTCACACTCTGCTTCTCAGCAGGAATATATATATATATATATATACACACATACACACACACACACAGTATAATGTAGCTGGATAACAGAACGCATCTGCACAACCTTAATTTTGGCCACAAAGGGGTTTTAGTTAAGAGCGAAACCAACAGTAGGCATGATGTAAGTGTGTATGTGCATTATGCATTAAAATGTGCATGTGCTCTGCCCAATCGTGGCCCTTTGAGTTACAGTTCCTTTTGCTGTAACCTGCTAGCAGTAAGCAGAGCAATACTGTAACCAGGAGCATGGGCATACACTACATGGCCAATACATTGCTCAAAGGTTTTAAACATATGCGAAATCATACTGGATTATAAAGAAGAAAATTAAGAAATTAATGTGTTGATATAACACACATGTATGCGCATGTGGCATGTGCACTGCTCGTTACAGTAATGGACGAGCAAGCATGTCTGTGTATCGTTAAGGTTTCCGTTCAGCACAGTAGGTGTATATCTCACCATAATGTCACCCTTCAGCAGTAATGGTGGTTCCACTGTCACACACAGTTTCCTCGCTCTGGAGGTCTGAGGGTCACTACACACACGCACAGCAGGTAGAAAAGATGTAAACAAACGTGGGTATGCCTGCTCAGGAGATGCATAAGCCCAGTCTCTGTTTACCGCACCACATATAAACAACATTAAATAAGCAGAGACCACACTATATATATATATATAAACACAGACAGCCATCTGACACAAATGGACACTCACTACATGGCCGATGTGTAAACCAGCTGCAGAGACTGGTAGATCTTCAGAAAAGGTAAGTATCCTGGAAACAGAAATATACATATTTAAAATAAGAAAAAAAAGATTTCACCAGTAGGGTGGAGCTCTATTTGTACTGCAATGTAATGAATGTTGTAATATAGTAGAGGTAACACATACTATGGTCACTTATAGCTGGTTTTCTATTGTAATAACGTTGGACAAACTACAGAACATAGTTAGCTATAGAATACTGTATAAGGCCCCGATCACACTGACACGTCGCTAAAGGCGCGGCCGCTTCAAAAGCGCGTTGATAAACCCCCGATCACACAGAGACGTGCTGCCTGAGCCAAAGAGAACGGCTGCCTGGGCCAACTGTCACATTGATGAGCAGCGCGACTTCACGCCTTGCATTGAAAAATGTTTAATATTTAAACTGTTATGCAAGTCTAAAATACACAAAAAAAAAAAAAAATACAGGCAGGGTAGGTATTTCTCGAGAATGCTTGTTAACTTCAAGCTCACATCAAAATAAACTCTTTCAGAAGCTCCGCCCCACACATTGAAATGCGGGTGGCGTTGTTGTGAGCGTTGCTCGCCAGTTTGTTTACATTCCTATTTACGCAGCCAGCAGGGCTGTGTTTATCAGCACGCACAGAACAGTAAGCTAACGACATGTGAGGAGATATTTGGTGACTGACGAACAGCGATCTTACATTAACTGACACTATCCATATATGGAAAACTGTCTGGAAGAGTTTGACAACCACTGCTCTAAAGCAGAGTCGATTAAAAAACAACTATATATGTTACTAATAATCACTGTAATCATTGTAATAGTGTGAATTTCTGTTTGAACATTTCTGAAACATAAGCACACTAATGGTAAGACATCCACCGTTCACATTGGAAAGGCATTGCGAAGGCTAGCATATTGTTTTTGTGTGCAGTCTGCACCACTTTGTTTGTGTTCCTATTTACAGAGCCAGGGCTGTGTAGAAGTACCGGATAATGTTGTCAGCACGCACAGAGAACGGTAAGATAGCAGACTGCGCAGAGACACTGACAAAAAGTGTGTTAGCTTACAATCGCAAACTATACCATTGACTAGAGCCTAAAGCATTCTATGACACTTACCTCCCCCTGTTTGGAAGTTAGGCAACGAGGGAATGAGAATTTGCTGGAGAAACAGGGGACTGCTGTTCATCTTTATGGTGCTTGACAGCAGACTGCCAAAGTAGTAAATATACCTGAGAATCAGATGAGAAAACTTCAGATCTAAGAAATTGTGCAGTCAGATGTCAATCAAGCCCATTTTGCCCACATCTAGACAGTCCTGAGACGAGACATTGCCTAAAAACACCTGTGCGTTTGCACAGGGGGCCCTATAACATTCTAATTGTATATTTACTGAAACTATACTGATTGCAGTTACCACACAGCCAATTAAGTAAACAATACTAATTACAGAAAATGTCTGGTTTAGTAAACAGACGATACGTATAACTTGCAAAACGCGTTAGTGTTTATACGGGAACCTTGTGTTCACGGGCGGTAAACATGTGCGAGACAGACGGGAGAGAGGAATAAGAAACGCACGTGTCTCACCTGTTCTGTGAGGGCTGCAGAGAAGAAGAGACCTTGTCTTCACAGAACTTCCTCATGGCCAGGGTGGTGAGAGCCTGGTCAGTCCTGTGTGTGCACAGTCCCCATTGCATTGATGCACACAGAGAATACGTGCAGACCAGAGTAGATATGCACCAGCCGGCAACTTGCACGTGTACCAACCAACAGTGCATTCTGAGGTTACATGACCTTTTAATAAAACTATACCTGCAGTTAATAATGTACAAACAATTTAAAGATAGATAAAATGTATTATTTTTAATAGTAGTACATTTTATTTATTCCATGCTATAGCTATAAATGCAAGCATTATAAAATGTCCTTTACTAATAATACTTCACAATACTTGTATTACCCAGCTGATATCTTGCTGTAGTGCATGTAAGCTGCCACAATGACCCCTGTCTTCCCTTTGTTACCCTGTCAGAGCGGAGAGAGACCATGGGACCACACGTGAACATGGAGCATCACATTTTCCACTGGCCTTTATTCTGAAAAAATAATTTCCCCATTGTTTCCGTCCACTGACCTTGCAGTGCAAGACCACCACGTTGCCAGGGTCAGAGGTCAGCCAAGTCTCCATGTCCTTGCACACCGCACAGATCCTGTCCAGGGGCGGGGCGTGGAGGTCAGGCCAGCCATAGTCCTGCACCTGAAGTGGTGAGAAGAGATGCATTAGCCGGGCTCTGAGACAATATTAAAGTATGTCAAATTTAGTATACTTGTTTGGTACACTATAATTCAACTAAAAATACACTCATAATAAAGTGCACTTGTTGAAAGCATGTTTAAATACAATTTAAAATGTGTGTAATAATGTTTACCAATAGTGTGCTTATTATTAATTGAAAGTAGTACACTTTTAAAAAGTATGCTTAAATATAGAAAAATAAAGTATACTTATTTTCAACACACCTTATTTTCAACTTAAATTATACTTTTAAAAGTATACTTTAATATAATCATAAAATGAAAGTATACTTTTTGCATATATAGTATACTTATACTTTTAATGTACTACATTTTTGCCTGGGTGCACTTTAAGTGGTGAGGGAGGAGAGGTTTATTAGCCTGGCACTACACAACTACTGCTGCCTCTCTCACAGAGATTATATTATAGTCTGGAAACCCTGTTCGCTTTAACGTTCACACAGCCACTCAGGACGGCAGACCAATCGGTGTCCAGTGGTGGCTTCTCAGTGCCATCACGTTAAAGTCAAGTGTTTGTTTCGAACCTATGCTCACAAAGTGGAGTTTGTGTAGCTATAATCAGACTTCTTCTCAAGACTGTCTTGAGACTTGTACAGTTTGATTCTTGCTCTACTGTACATCAGTTATGGTGCACCTGCTAGAGTGTGTCTGACACCTTTGTAGAAAAAACAAAAGGAAGTCTACGCCTGTGTGGTTATGGAAATGTTAAGCATAATGTTAAGCATAATGGTGGGCCAAATAGTTGGCCAAATGAATGCTGAGAGTTTGTGCATTATTAATTTGTGTGTTCTTCTGAAAATGTTTGTACCTTCGGATTCAGTCGCGTGATGTCATGTCTCTTCTCTGATAAATTCAGGAGCTGGAGGAGGTATGGGAACATGGATTTATTGTTAAAGTAAAACCTTTTAGAAATGTGTTGACACTGTCACATAATTGACTCAGACTTTAAATGCATTTTATTTTAACTATATTATTAATGATCATTGCATACATCTGTTTGTTAAATATAGCGTACAGATATATTTCACCACTGCATTACTAACCAGGAACTTGTCTTGGTGCTTTGACCGAAGCATGGACGCCACTTCCTGTATGTTTCTACGGTAACGCTGTTCCTCCAGGTTGGGTAGAAAGAAGACAGAGATGATCCGCTCCGTGATGTAGGTGAGGTCAAAGTCGTAGTGGTGCTCCATGACGTGCTCCATCACCCTCTCCACGCTCCTGCTCCTGACAAGAGAAGAAGTAAGGGGGGTGTGTTAATGTTTCCAGCCTTCAAGCCAATGGAATGGTTCACAGATTTCACCACACTGTTGCCCATTATTTGCCCTCTGGGGGCGTTAACGGCCATTTTGAGTATATAACATAAATTCCCAAGTACATACGATCAAGAGGTCACAACGGTACTTCTGCAGAAAACAGTTTTTAGGTAAATCGACTTTGTTGCAGACTGTGCACGTTTGTTGCTGCTTACGTCAGTCTCCACAGCCAAATGTTGCTTCTAAAGATGTCTTACAGAAAGCGTTCCCTTTTTGCTTCCATTAAAATGAAGTACAGTGCTGCTTCTTTGTTAGTATTCATATATCTTTGGTTTTACCCCTCACACTACTGTGGTAAGGCCATACCTTGGTAAGGAGCCCCGTTTCTTTTGTGATATGGATTTAATGGAGTCGTGCTGAGAGAGAGAGAGAGACCGAAAGAGACCGAAAGAGAAGGAAAGTGGGCAGGAAATTGTAAGACAACAGATGTAATAAATAACATGTATTTAATATGGAGGTGAATTCATATTTGGCATTTTAAATATCTAGTATGAAATACTCACTGCGCCTGAGACAGAGACACAGACTGTCGACACCTGAAAGAAAGCATGCATGACTTATTAGTTGTGTGTGGGTTTGTGTGGGTGTGTGTGTGAGAGAGAGTGTTGATTTATCATTACTGTTTTTACAGTATCTATAGTATATGTTCTGCAATGAAGAATGTAATCAGATTTTTCTCTGGCGGTTTGTGCTGTGGGCCTGCCCATTCATGAGTTGAATGCTCTTGGGCTCGCTCCAGCTAAAGGAATGGAAGGATGAATGGATGGATGGATGGAAGGATGGATGAGTGAAAAATGAGTGCGATGTAGAGGTTAGGAAGATTCCTCTGTGCTCTCTTTCTGTCGTCTGCAGCAGCTGGGTCGAGAGGAAGCCGTCAGCAGAGATTTAACCCTTCCACATGGGCCTCTGGGACACGATACCGCACACGCACGCACGTACGCACACACGCACGCACATACACACACACAGGAGAACAGACACAACTAACCACATACAAGCATGCATGCACACACAAACAATAACAAGCACACAAACAGTTCCTCCCAAACACCAAAAACAGACATCTGATGAGAATTCATAGCCTCTGATGTGCAGATGAACCAGCCCATGAATTACCTCGGGTCAGGTCAACCAAGGAAACATTTCATTTTGATTCCTCCACATCTGTTATGAACTAGCCTTAATGGCAGCTGCTATACGTATATGTCTTGATGCTGGATGTGCTATCTTCTGCTCTGCTACAGTATAGCGTCTGCAGTGAGTCAAAAATATAGCCCGTTGCATGTTGCGCAACAGTGCAGCGCTTGGCTAGGCTATGCTGATAAACAGGCCTTCAATGCTCCCTTCCCAACCTCAGTAACTTCATCATTTCAACATGTAATCTTTTGTGCAGTTAGACACATGACTGAAGGAAATACATTGAAGACAACCAGAATTGCCACTCACTATAATGAGTGGCACACACAAGAGGCAGCCTACAGTATCCTCCCCCATAAAGAAGAAATGAGGAGAGGCACATCTGTTATTCAAGTGGGGCCCCACATGTGGTGTTTAGTCCCGGTGCTCACCTCACATTGCCTGCCTGCCACCTCTAACTTGCCAAACCACAGACACGTACACACGCGCGCACACAGTCCTTAAACACATTCAGAGATCAGGTCATTTAAACAGCCACGGCCAGACTAAAGACACTGTCCAGCCATACTGTATAAATATAGAATAGAAAGAGTTGTAGATTTCTCCCCACCTTCTCGTAGTGAAGGTGTTCAGCATGAAGGCAAATTTGCTGTCTTTGCTGGGAAGCTGTGTCAGCATTGGCTTTCACACTGTTATATATATAAAAAATTAAAAACATCCCCCCCAAATAAATTCTACTATTCTTTTTCTGTATTTCAAAATGATAGGAATATACTGTTTATTTAAAGGTGTCATGTGATTTAACATAAGTCTGCATACATTGAATACATTAAATGTCAGTTTTTCAAATGCTTTTAAATGACAATTAACAGAACCATCTGTAAAAAAATGTATATCCCTTTTAAACCGTTGACTGAGCGGTCAATCACGGGTCACAACAGGGTGCGGCTTCTGCACTTTCTGCAAAACCATTAAACCAGCTCACCAAGTCACACATTAAAGTTCATTACTGCAGCCCTACAGGTGCATGTCAGTAAGACTCCCCACCCAATTTAACATTTTTGTCTTTTTTGGTGGTGACAATTAGATAACTTTTAAAATAATACAGTAATGGTAAGTAATTATTCAGTTTTTTTGAAGGGCTATGACTGTATTCTTACAAGGAATTATAAGAATTTTTCTTGTAAAAATATGGAAAAGATATGTTATTGGTACAGATAATTACCATTGCAGTTTTCTATATTTTTAAGACAGTATTTTGCCTTTTTTTAAATTTAACAGTATTTTCTTTTTTTTTTTTTTTTTTTTAAATGGTAATTGTCTGGCGCCGCTACTGTCAGACAATTTCTGTTTTTTACGATATTACTTTTACAGTACAACCTAGCCATGAAAATTAACTATTTTTTTTAAAGCAGTATTATAGCCTATAGTATAGGCAAAATACATAGAGCTATACTCCTGTGTGGTTGTTCAAGAAAACTAATATGTAAATATAATGTTAGATGTTTTTTATTTTCAGATTTTATTTTGACTGAAATCAATAATTGATGATTGAGATGTTTTCCTATACATCGATGTGACTCTAGTCACAATATACTGGCTCTGAATGAATGAATGTGACATGAATTATGTCAGAACCACAAAGCAAAACAGTAGCTAAACCCAGTGTGGTAAAGCGGTCCCGAGATACTGTGTCGTAAACAAGCACACATCTCTACATGATTTTCCAATTCTTTCCACATTCCCACCACAGAACGGGTCCAGAACCTAAATACGAGCTCTGCTGAGGGAAAGGGGACATGGGACAGGTGACGCACATGTAATAAAAGCAGGAAATGAAGGAACGAGGGGAGGAAGCTTCTGTTAATAGGTTTAATAATGGCGGTTAAGTGGATAAAGTGGTCGGCCTGCAGGAAGGAAGACTAGGAGACAAACACTAGACTAGACATGTAAAACATGCATGAAGCCACGGGTACCCTTCCGTGGCGTGATATACACAAACACGCACGCACGCACAGACACACACACACGACAAGCAGAGATCATTCCCTTGCGTGGTACAGGAAGCAATCAGATATATGCTTTCGGTGTTGGTCGCACACACCCGCACAGTGTATAAATGTGCATATAGGTCCAGCCGCAGGGTCTTCATTAGTGCATGCTGGAGCCACTGGGAACGGGCCCATCTGGTTCAGTTTGCCGTGTCCATCAACAGGCATTTACCACCCCCCCCACACACACACACACACCAACACTACACCTTCGGGGGGAGTATTCTGACCAAGAACAGCAGTGAACCTTGTTAGTTTGCCCCTCCACCTCAGTTGTTGCCAGCAGAGGAGATCAAAGTAGCGGCGGCGTCAGAGTGTCGGACAGGGAGATGGATGGTGATTGAGACAGACGTACAGCTCGCCTCGAGTGTAGTTGTGACATCTGACTCAGAGCTGACATCACTCTCCAAAAAGAGGTAAGGGAGAAGTGAGTAACACTTCCCGTTTGAGCAAGGAAAAGCTGTAAATACACTGACATTTAAAGCATCAAACGTTCCATGTTTATTCCAATGCTCCACGGCAAGTGAAAGCTTTGCTTTCTTCGCTCTTCTGCTCGCCTCTCGATATTTCATTGAATTAAGAGGAGTGTCACCATTTCAGAAACCAGACTAGGGAGTGGTTATATGTAAAGTGTAACCCTCATGTTTGGAGTCTCTGACACCCAGGAGCCAGTCCCCAATAAACACTTTTTGTTATTTTCACATTTTCAAAAATTGCAAGGCGAGTTTGTTGTTGAGAGGAGAGTTGAAATATATTGATATATATAATATGTGGTATATAGAACTGAAAATAATATAGCAAAGAAGAAGTTGACGTTTTTGAAAGCAATTTGTTTAGTTTCTTTAACAAATAAAGTATTGCATTAACTCCAAGACCCTAAACAAAGTCAATCTGAACAGAACACGAGCGTTAACGTGCAGTCTCCTTTCCTCTCGCCTTTGATCCCTGGGTTCGCCATTTCCCACCCCCTGCTGTTTCTTTGGTCCTCGTTTAGCTTAATCTCTCCCTCCCTCCCTCTCTTTCTCGGAACGTCTCTCCCTTTCTCTATATCTCGCAAAACAGAGTGACCGCAAACAACCCTGCCAGGAGAAACGAGTGTACAACAACTGTGGGGGCAGGATGTCTAGTGCTCTGGGTGTTGGACTACCAGCCGGAAGGTTGTGGGTTCGAACCCCAATGTTGACCTACCTGTAAGCATCCTTGAACAAGATGTCTAACCCCCTAACTGCTCCCGGTTGATTGGTTGCACCTTGCATGGCAGCAATCACCATTTGTGTATGCATGTGTCTGTGTGTGTTTGAATGTGAGGCAAAATACTGTAAAGCGCTTTGGATAAAAGTGCTATATAAATGCAGTCCATTTACAACAAGAACCAGCGGCACACAGTTAGCTGACAGAGGACTGGCATCACAACACACACTTGGGGGAAAATGTACATTTAGACATTTCCAGCATTTAGCAGACGCCTTTGTACAAACAGTACATTGGTCAACAGTAGAAGAGATCATCACATCACCAGTTGTCATACGCAGCCGACAGTGTCATGTCTCCAGGATTGTCCCTGTTTCTCTCTGCCTGCACTTCCCCTCCCAGCCTGTGGATGTCCTCGCTGTCTCCCCTGCTCCATGTGTGTTTGCCTCACCTGTCCCCAATCTGTAATTACTCCTGTACTCATGTGTTAAATACCCTGTTCTGTCTGCCCTGGGCTGGATCAGTTGTCTGTATTCCCTTGTCTATGTTAGGAGTTCTGTTCTGCAAACCCGGTCTTCAATAAACTTAAAAATAAATATATATTATTGTTGTTGATGTGATTAAATAATATAATAGAGGGGGGAGCTGTGGTGCATGCAATTTCTCCCTGCCCATATATGGGCCTAAGTACCTCTGAAGACCCGGGTTCAAATCCGGCCCACGATTATTCCCTAATCATTCCCCAATATCTCACACCTACTTGCTTTCTGTCTGTCTAATAGGAACATTAATATGATTGAATTAATGTGTATATCAAACATATACCTTCTATAGCTCAGTTAAACCTTATCTGAGATCACCACGATTGCTTACATGGTCTGGGGGCACTTCAGGTCATTTTTAAATGCTTTTGGGGTACATTACTCAAAAAGGCAGGGAAATAAAAAAATTTAAAAAAAAAGCATTTTGTTTATGTTAAGTGGAGCTGGTACCTTCTTCTACCGGACGTGACAGACATTCTGTTAGGATAGCAACAGCAGCAGGTCAATAGGGCCAACTATGTTATACATTTGGAACATACGTCCGTACAGCGCACGGAGCGGGAAAGGAGCGATGGCGTTGATGGGGAGAGAGCCGACGACAGCTGAACATGCCGCCTGACCATCGGACAGAGAGTGCAGAGGGATTTCACACAGCTATTTTGACGGAGCTCCTTTTAGACTCTACACTGCCCTCAACACTTAACAGATCGTTCTGGCCATCTGACCCCCCCCAGTCACCCCTGCAAAATCTGCACAATTTTGCCTATAAAACCAACAACGTCTTGCATAGAGTATAGTATTCTATATATACTGGTTTTCTTTTCCAAAAAGTGTCTCACTGCACAAGTATTTGCTCGCTAATAAGATACAATAATACATTTACTGCTGACTAATGTCCTGGTTAGTTCCAGAGGCACTGTCGTGTCCATGCCAAAAAATACCAGCCGTCTAATCCCTGGGACATTAGACAAGTCCTGTAATAGTAACAGCACCCCAGCTTATAGAGCAGCAGGAAATGAAGAATTGAAATGTCAATATACTGTAAACACTGTATATGTCCGAGTGTCTTCCTGTGATACATCCCATCCCTGGACGACTGGACAGGACAGATCACCTAAATAAATTCACAATTTATTGCAAATATTTGTATATGATGTCTGGGAAATAGAATTACAGCACGAGATATGCAACAACATGTCAATCAATAACTCCAACCTACATTAGGAGTCAACAACAGCCAAAGTGAAAATATTGCAGCCTCTAAAACCAGATAATTGGACAGGTTGGTTCAATTAGCCTACCCTAAGTTTGCTAGGACCAGGCATTCTTGTAAAGAAGTATTGCAATATTATTACTGTTATGGAAAAAAGTAATTTATTACACTACTAGTTACTGGAAGAATAATTGTTATTACAGTAACTAGTCACTAGTTACTAACATACTGTGCACTCAGTAGTATTCAACGACATGTCAATCAACACACGTCCAACCTCCGTGTCAGACACGTACACCGTATTTGTCCACGGCAGCTGTGCCTCTGCAACGTTTGCCTGCAGGATTATCTCGAGTCGCCACAGAATCCACTCCAATTAACCCCCTGTGGTGCTCACTGGCTGCCTGCATCGACTTCTCTCGCTAGCCTCTCCCCATTGATCTCCAATGGCGCTCAGAGCCAAGGACAGGAAGTCTGGTTCCCCCCCACACCCCCGGTGACACGGCAGCTAAGGTTGAGCACAGGACACAGTGACACACACACACGGCTGCTATAGCTGCATGGAGTGGCAGTGTGTAAGCGGTTTCAAACATTCACGTTTCAGGCATAGTATTTCTATACGTGGTACAGAGATGCATTGTCTCAGCCTCTTCCGTCCATTCGCAGCACTATGTCACATAAGCGACTCTGTGCTGAACGCCTGATAAGCCCTGTAAACTCGACAGTGCTTTCCGAAATTGAGAAGTACAATTTCATTGGCTGTTAGCATTGTCACTAACAAAGTCTGTATGTGTAATTCCAGTGCGACGGTAGTGCAGTAGCCTGCTTCAGTTGTTACATATTAAAATAACTAACAGTAGCCTACTTATCTAACAGAACAATACCTGAAAACAGCCAGAATCGTGTTGGTATGTTTCTCAACAAATTCCTCTGTATAAGTTTAAGGTCCGACTTTTTCATTGAGTTACGCAGTTGGTTGATGTGCATGTCAATCAAAATGCCTCTCCTGTTAAGCAAGCGGATCTTGACGCAGTTAGCCAGCGCCGTGTCCCAGACTTTAAGCAAGCAAAGGCTGGCTCTGCGAGAGTAAGAGATGCATAATACCGGGGACGATGAACTTCAATTGAGGAGAGCCATCACTTTAGTGCATTTGAATGTCACTTCAAGGCACATGACTGGACAAAACATGCACACACACACAAACACACAAACCATGTTTTAGAGACCTGTTTAACTCCACTACCATACACTATGGTACTACCAGGACACAAACTAGAGGACAGTGAAAGTAAGATACTGTAAATAGTAGGATGAAAGCAAACTTCCATGTACCGGAGCACAATAAGTTAGACTCTATTGCATGCCACACTTTACCAACATACTGTCTGTGAAGCATCATAATCCCTGTAACAGTTCATAAATCAGCATAGCACATTATTGCTAGAGCAGCTGCTGAAACTAAGCAGGCGCCAAAACCATCTGTATTTCACTACACTGCATTAGTGGCCATCAGGTGATGTCAGGACAGCTGACTGGGTCCGGAACATGGCGGTCTATAAACACAAGCACACACACACACGGTTGGACATACTCACACACATTTACAGTACATGCTACATATTGTCAGACATGATAGACTCCTGCCAGCAACAAAACATATAGACTTCTGTGGGGAAACTGGAAAAGACTAGTGACACTTGTGATCAATAAATCACACACACATACATACTTAGACACGTTTACTCAACACACAAACAAAACACCAATTAAGTTGGCCGTATTTGCGTGCACAAACAGTATATCTGAAACATAAAATACAGCTATTTCATGACAAACAAAAATGAACAGTTTGGCGGAAAGTTCTACATTTCACGAGCGCCGTTGAGCAGTATGCAGGGATAATTGACATAAAAATACTTTAAAAATATGAAACATTGTCCCCATTCCTTCAGCGCGTCTCCTTTGCGGTCTCATTAAAAGGTAAAGCGTTAAGAATTCACTCACTCATGACAACCAAATGTACTACAAAGACGCTACACAACCCCTTGCCTTCATGACTACTCCATCCTAATGTCTAACAAATGTCCACAAACTAGTTAATTTACATTAAATGACTAAACAGCACATCACCACAGCTTTCTTAATCACAGAAACATTAAAAGAAAAGCTTTAAACAGCCTGGCGTTCTGTACCTCTGTATAAAGAAACCACGCATGCCAGCATCAGATCAGTGTGCACCCGCCCATATTCTAGTAAATAAAGTAAATAAAGCGTTTTACCGTCCAAAGAGCAGCTCCAGTATCCCGCTCTCTGCTGCTTACACTGCCTTGCTACGTCTCTACTGTCTCCTGTAGCTCTCTCTCCCCACTGTAGCTCTCTCTCTCTCTCTCTACACTGTCTCCTGTAGCTCTCTCTCTCTCCCTCTCTACACTGTCTCCTGTAGCTCTCTCTCTCTCCCTCTCTCTCTACTGTCTCCTGTATCTCCCTCTCTCTCTCTCTCTACACTGTCTCCTGTAGCTCTCTCTCTCTCCCTCTCTACTGTATCCTGTAGCTCTCTCTCTCTCTCCCTCTACACTGTCTCCTGTAGCTCTCTCTGCTCTCAGTCTGCCAGACTGTCACTTCAGCTCCTCTTCCTCCCTCTCTCACAACACCACACACACACACACACACACACACTTAACACTCACAGCCACACCCCTCTCTCTCCATACAGAAGCACACTTAACACACACAACCCCACAAAGTCAAATGCTCTGTCAGTGCCTTGCAGCAAGACAGACCGGCTGAGCGAGCGAGCGAGAGATAGAGCTCACAGAGATTTAAAAGGTGGAGACACGGCAATGATAAAACAGAGAGAGAGAGGGATTTAAAAGGTGGACAAGCCGACAACAACCGGGAAATTCAGGATCCAGTGAATCCAGGCCCCAGTGTGTTGACAGAGAGCAAGACGTAGAGTGATTTGGAGCATCGTAAAGCCATTTACGACTCCACTGCTTATTTATGAACAGTCTCAAATGGAAGTGTACACACACACACGCACAACTTGATTGTGTAAACACGCACACACACATTTGCACAAAAGCTTGTGCAAACCTTTACTGTAATATATACACACCCACACACGTGTATTACACGAACGCACAAAGGCTTGTGCATGTATTGTACACACACACACACACACGTGTACGCACGCACACACACGCGTATAATACATACACACACACACACACTTCCACAAAGGCTGGCACGTACTTTTACTGTAATGTACGAACACACACACACGCTCCTCCAGCTGGCCCTCAGTAATGGTCTGTGTGTCTCCTGGCTGGCGTCCACAGTGGTCCTCCTCTCCTCTATTTACCGCGGCCACGTGTTGAGAGGGTATCTCTATCCCCCCCCCTGCGACGTAAATAAAGGATATAGCTAATCGTCCCTGGCAGTAATATGGGCAACTGTGGCAGCTGGTGGTGGCCAGGAGGCTGCGTGGATGACTGGTCCCACTATGATGGGAGAGACTGGTCACACTATGATGGGAGCTGGGGGCCCCTCGCCTGACTGTCACTAATAAACTAATTTAAAAAAAAAAAGTTTATATATATATATATATATATATATATAAAAATAAAATAATCCCAAAATTGTTTTTATAAAAAATCCCACTTATTCAGAATGTTTTTTTTCTATATTAAAAAACAAAATTTAAAAACAAAATGACAAATTATAAACTTATGTTTCCATATGGACACAGCCCTAATGATCAATTACAGGTCCATGTACCATGTGGTCCTTCCTGCACTTTCTAGTGTGCTGACCCCTGACTTCATCCGTGACCCTAAACACACACACACACACACTGCTGCACTGGAAAACAGCTTGTGACTCACATCTGCCACCTGATGGCCAAAGTAATGACTGGTCATCGTTGCAACAACCCCAATCTCACCTACGCACTAATAGATTAGTGTTCAGTTAACAGAGTGAATTAGTTAGTATTGGTCAATATTTACTTTCCATTGGAAAATGGCAAAGCTGCAGGTGTTGTTGTTATTTGTATTTTACTATGACAACGGCCTCCTTCGTGGATGGGGGACTAATGATGTTAAGTTAAGCAGTTAAGGGGGTCTGGGGGGAGAGGCTTGGCTTTTTAAACACACATCTATTAGTGCAGAGGTCTTTAACAGGGCATCCGGGACCCCTAGCGATTCCTCAGCGGTACTGCAAATGATTCCTCCAAATTATTTGATCCCAAACTTATTTTCTTCCGAAATTATTTAAATGCCAGAACATATTTATGAACATGAATACAATCTATGCTATAAACATACAAATATGTCATTTATTATTTGAATGTCGTAAGTGGCGCATCTTTATACATGTCACTCTAGTCTGCTGTTGACACGGTGTTGACCTGGCAACAACATTTTTGATACCATATGCGATAAAAACACTGCACAGGGACCCCCTATCAGCCAAGTGACCTCTAGATCAGTGCATGCACTTCCCCGCACATGTCTCTACTTTCTAACTCACATCATATCAGGATCATTATCCCAGAGCCCACATACAGTAGCCTGCCACCACACTCACATAGTAAAGCTGGAAACATCTAGAGAGGAATGGTGAAAGGCTTACCTTGGTCTCACATTTCTGGTGAACTGTGACCTTGCACACTGTGAAAAAAGTACAGGAGGAAATGGGGGGGAAAGAAGGGGTTAGGATAGAAACTTATGGCACTCGCTGGCTGTCAGACCAGCAGACGGTGTGCGTATACTGAGATGTGGACTCACCCTTGCAGAAAGTCCCATGGCTCTCGATGGTCAGTCTACATACGTCACATGCCCGGCTCCTCTTGAAGCGCTTCTCCGTAAAAACATGACCGCCTGTGGTAGTGAGCTACAAGACAAGATAGCATCTTATTACCGTCTTATTGCTTTTAATCATTTATCACGTCCTCATTGTTATGAAATGCTCTTATGCTTTTATCATTAGCCTTCTACAGACTATGAAAAATGTAAGGTCGCTATCCGTGCGTATGCCTTCTGACAATTGTAACTGTCACAGGCAGAGTTGGGTAGGTTACTTTTTAGATGTTACAGTTACCAGACAAAAATGTTAACCAGTAACGTAATTTTTGGATTACCTACATTTTGTAACATATCGTATTACATTCTATTACTTTTAGATAATTTACCTAAACATTGTTATTTGAAATGCCATCAAAGCAATTCACTGTTGGCTGCGCCAAAACTTTATATTTTTGTGACTGTTGATGTTGCTCAGGGATAGTATAAGTTCACTTATTACTCCGTCAAAATGTAATACTACTTTACTTATTAGTGGCTATGAAATTTTATTATTGACGTTATTACATTACTATATTACTTCCACAATCACTATAATGTTATACAGTTGTTTGCCCTATTTGA
>JAODUH010074037.1:0-15000 GCA_027564835.1 Typhlichthys subterraneus
GTGCTCAGATAATATATTTAGATTTATTCCCTCTTATTTTAAATCTCTCTCTCTCTCTCTCTCTCTCTCTCTCTCTCTCTCTCTCTCTCTCTTCCCCTCTCTCTCTCTCCCTTCCTGTCTCTCTGTCTCTCTCCCTTCCTGACTCTCTGTCTCTCTCTCGCTCTCTCTCTCCCTTCCTCTCTCCATTCCCCTCTCCCTTCCCCTCTCTCTCTCTCCCTCATAATGAACCTTAATATTGATCCCACATCACCCTCTACCTCTATAATACATCTCTCCCACTATCTTCACTTTTGATCTTCCATCTAGGAGTGCTCCCTCCAGCGCCATCTGTCTACTCCCCCTAGTGGAATTGGCGTGAGATAGCGCCCTGCTGCTAACGCCTGCATCAGACCCCACGTCAGCAGGACGGGCCTTTGAAGTGCTACATCTTGCTCCTCACCCCTCTCCCTCTGTCTCTCCCTCACCCACTGTCTCTCTCTCTCTCGTCTGCTGTACCCCCCCCCAACCCCCAACACCCCTCCCCCCGTGTATCAGGCACGAGATGTGGTTTTGATGTGGTTTTGACACTCATAGCCGAAGACGTTCTGTACATTTCATGGCATATAAATAAAGAACCATCCACCCCACATATACATCTCGTGTTGCCTTAGGAGGTCCTGACATCATCCTTAAATCTCCTGCGGTGCACCACAGAGAGCATAGTGTAGTCTTTGAAGAGTTTGTAACAAAAGCCAAGCCCGACACTAACAATACAATGAAACTGTTCTCTAACGATTTCTATAGACTGATTTTCCCAACAGAGCAGTCTGGCCTGTTGAGGATTTAGGTGGTGGTTCTTTGTGTGTGTGATGTGTGTGTGTGTTTCACTTCACACCAGTGGGGTGTGTTTAGACTACTGTACTGTAGCTTTGTCTAACAGACAGACGTGGGCAGATAAATGAAGCCACCGTGTCAAAAAAGGGCTTTGTACGTAGATAGAAATCTAACCACACATTCACAACACCTGTCCCCCCCCCCCACCCCACCACCCCACCCACCCCTCCTCCAACAAACACACACACACACACACTTCGGCACAATACAGCAGAGAGCCATCTGCCTGGCCTGCACATGCAAAAGAGGCACCTCCCTTGTTCTACACAAGGGCGGTGATTAGAATACTATTCACAACAGGTGCCTGCTCTCAACTGTAATCCAGTTTGGACCACTGAATACACACACAGGGCAACAGACACGCACACAAAGAAACGCACACCACTGCTCAGTGCTCACGCACACGGCTCAAACACATCCATGCACTCAAACGCATATACCAGCATGCATTGCACACAAAACTCACTTGAGACATTAATACTCACACGCACACACATTATTGTACAAGGACACCGCCTACAGCTGTTCCAATGGCAGATAACTCTCATTTCTCCCCGCTATGGTTCTCATCATCCTCCTCATTCTCCTTCTCACTGAGTCACGAGGAGGCGCTACACATGACTACAGATATCACTCCCTAATACCTGCCGACCTGTGCTGAACCACTCCACGGTGGGAGATGCCGCAGCACGGCCCACGTGCGCGTCTATGACGAAGCGCTCGCGGGCGCGCGCGTGCCCTGGATACGCTGTGCATGCAGGTGTGAATGAGGTGGAACTAAGGTATCCCAGAATGCAAGGCAGGGCGAGAGAGAGGTGTCAGAGCAAACGTCAGAGACATTACAGCACTGTGTCACTGCAGGCAGCCAGCTGAACACCAGATGACTGTACAGTGCAGTGCCATTCTTCAACTGTGATCTTTTTCACTGCTACTGTGGTGTGTGCAGTGAAGTCAAATCAAGTTTATGTAGCACTTAATCACATTGCAGTCTCAAAGGGCTGTCCAGCCTATATTTAACACCCCTTAAACCTGCTCCTATACTCCCGGACAAGGACATACGTCCATTAAAAACCCCATAGGGAAAAAATGGAAAATACCTTGAAGGGACCACAGAGGGAGGAGTCCACCCTTCCAGGAAGGTCATGCAATTGGTGTCAATAGGGCAACAATAATGAACAATTATACATTGAACGAAATGTATCATATTGTCCAGTAAATATAAAACTACAGCTACAGGCTATAGGACCCAATCACACACTGACGTCGCTAGAAACGAGTCACCAGCAAAACCATTGGTTTCCTATGGTACTGGAATGCGCGACTGGAATGCGCTTTTCTATGGTGCCACGCTTTGCGGGATTTTTATAAATTTTGCGTTTTTTAGACGAGCTTAAAAGTTTAAATATTCTCAGCTTTTCAGCGCATGGCGCAGAGTCGCACTGTTCGTCAATTTGACAGTGTGCACAGGCAGCCCATCTCTGTGTGATGGGGTTTAACCCTTTAGAACCCCATGCAAATCCTTAAGCTTCCTTTTAGAAGTGATGTAACTCACGATTAAAGTTTGTCTGATGCTCATGAGAGCTGTTCATCTTTGCACCGAACATGTTGGAATTGGGATGAATGTCCTACTTCTACAGCACTTAATAAATAAATAATTATGTTTTGGGAAAGGCAAAAAAAAAAAACCCACTTTGACCCACTTTAAAAGGCTAAAATGCTGCAGACCATCATTCATATTCCTTCTCATACTGAGCTGGTAGGATGTGTCTGAATATCACATCCAGGAATAGAGTATGTGTGTGTGTGCGCGGGCTAGCGTGCGTGCATGCGTTTACATGAAAATGTGCTTGTTGAGAAAAGCTGTTGACTCAACAATGCAGCAGTGTGCATGTATGGTTAATACGCATTCAGTATAATACAATGAGGGTGTGTGTGTGTCCCTCTGAGATGTGTGCACAGTGCATACTGTACCTGTCCCCCTGTGTCTCAGTCTGTCAGTTTCCCTGTCTGATGACCCCCCCCCCCCCCCACACACACACACACACTCTGTATTCAGGCCTGTATTTTCTTTGATCCTCGGTTCTGTCACCACAAACCCACGTTACGTCATGCAGCTGCCCTTTATATACTCTCTTTCCTCTCAGTCAGCCATCTATCCCGATACTGTACCTCGTCTAGGGTTGTGCAATTACTCCCATGTTAATCGCAATTTCAATTTCGGCTGCTGACAATTACAAAAACGATATAATCGAGAGAAAAAAAACGATTATTTTGAACATCAAGTTTTGCAGGTAAACTTTTATTTTGCCTGGTGTTCTTTCTGAATGGTACGTGCATGCTGACTCTCGCATTTTGCCCCTCGCAGGGTTAAAGTAAAAGATCAACGTGAAAAGTATTAAGGGACATTTCACAGTTAAAGATGTTTTCACTGTTCATTTGTTTCATTGTTCTGCATTAAATGCATCATTAAAGTCAATATCTAATTGTGTGAAATATTCGGGATTTTAAAACTGCCCAAATTAACGGAGCAGCCCAAACCTCTTCCCCCTCGACCCCTCTGCCATCCTCTACACATTATTAGTGACCACACTAAATAGCTCTTTGCTCTACCATGTTCTCCCTTGTTTCTCCTCTTCCAATGTCCATTGCCTTCCCTAACAACGTCCTTCCCTGTCATCCCCTCTCCACCACACGGTGCCTGTTTATAGTTGCTTTATGGAAATGCTCATAAATTGCTTACGGAAGGCAACACACCAATTTGTCATTCATCTGTCACAACCCCCCCACTCACACACACACACACACACACACACACACAAAATCAATCTCCCTTCATCGTAGGCGTTCCTTGCGAGCCTTGTAAATCAGCCGGCACCATACTACAGTATGTCATGGATGCAGGCGCTAAGCCTGCTTCTGAACGCCTACTACAGTATATTCCAGCATGAGACACGCGTCTCAAATGAGAGTGCACTGGAGGCAGACTATGCATGGAGAGAGATATGAGGTATACAGTATTATGCAGGGAATGAGTGTGCCTGGGCAAAGGGCATGGAGAGTCAGAATGAAGGGCAATTGAGTCACATGAGTCTTGAGAGAGATAACAGGCACCACTGTTCCTCTTTAGAGAGTGTCAGTGTCCGACATGCAATGCCTACTATCTTCCTTAAATATCAATATGTATCTGATATTTTATTATATTATGTTATTGTTCTTGTTTCTAAAGAGAGGTTTGGGGTCCCCTGCTGGAGCTGCTGACCCCGCGACCGACTCCAGATAAGCGGGTGACGATGGATGGATGGATGGATGGATGGATGGATGGATCTTGTTATTACTATTTTATGTTATTAGTTTGTTTAATTACATTAATATGGAAAATAATGTATGATCCTTTGGCATTATGTACACATTAGCTTCATGCCAATAAAATGACCTGAATTGAAAATTGATCACTTGACAGGTAGGGACAGTAGTAGAGAGATAACTGAAGGGAAGACACACAGAGAGCTGCTAGTCTGCCCATCTTTGACACTCAGCTGTTGACTGAATGTGGATTATCACAGGCTCCACAACACTGACAGAATGGCAGTAGCTTCTATATTACTGGCTAATGTTCAGGCACATACTGCATACGGCATGCATGCTCACACACACACACACATCTCATCGATGTGCACCCATAACACATGCAAACTCACACTCTCTTTCTCTCTCTCTCACCAAAAGAGAGAGACTTGATTCATTCCTCTCAGGGTCTGTCCATCATTCCCTGGTGCACTCTATCTGCAAATGCCACTCATTCCATTCTGCCTTCCTCTCAGTTCCACCCTCTCTCTCTCTCTCTCTCTCTCTCTCTCCCTCATCGCGTTTCTTGACTGTGACAGTATGCTCTCTCTATCCATCTCTCGTCATCTGTATGTGTGTAAGCCTGTCAGAATGTACCAGACTGTACCTGCCGCATACAGCACTCAACTTCACATGCATCTGCAGCAGTCCTCTGCAGCAAACTCACGTGCACAGAACACACGCTCGCGCACGGAAAAATTAATGTGCACGCGCACACGCTCGCGCACACACAGCAGTGACACACCATCTAGCCCCAATAGGAGTGCCTGTGATAGATATTGATGAAGGGCTTTTAAAGTAGGGCTCACACTGCAGTGTGGCATCACTGAACTTCTAAATGCCATTCAGGCAAAGGCAGCAGAAACCAGAGAGATCCATCCCACAGAGACATTGGAAGCATACATATGAACTTACAGTGTCCTATACACTGCAATGTAGCCTAACACTATAGTTACACTGCATGGAGCGGCGCACGCACATGCACACATGCACACACACACATACACGCGCACACGCGCACAAACACACACACCCCTACCCAGACACCCACACACACCTGCAATTACAGAACGACAGACAGAAAACAGATGCTAAGCGGTTACTTACAACATTTGATGAAATGGTAGTGAGACATTTTCTGGCTGAGTCAGAGAGCCAGGCTGTCAGTCAATTAGCCCACGCAGACAGACAGGCAAGCAGGCAGGCAGACAGTCAGACGGGCAGCAAGGTAGTACAGGTAGGCAGCCACAGGTTCCCGCTCAACTAACTAACGCAGCAGTGGTAACCCGGCAGAATGCATTATTCATTCCTCTCCTCTGCCTGCATAATTCACCAGCAGTACCGATAGCAGCCACAGCTCCGGTTGCAGTCCATGCAGCATACATACACACACACAGCACAGACGCGCGCACGCACACACGCGCACGCTTGGATACTGTGTCAGCTGCGGAAGGAAGCTGCGGTGGTTTGTCGCGCTGCTCGACGCACAGCTAGATTACCGCCGCACAAGTCTCCCCGAGCATGACCGGCACATGTGCTTCGCGCACGTCACTGACTGACAGCTGGCCCAGGGCCCGCCCCCCTGCTCGACACACCCCCGGTGACGCAATGCTCCCCAGCTCTTTACACATACACACACACGCACCCGCCCGCCCTCCCCATCATAACTCTCTATTTCTTTCTCTCTCTCGCGCACGCACACACACACACAAACACACACACACACACACTTCCTCTCCGCCTCACCTCTTTGTCTATCTCTCTCTCCCCTCTATCTCTCTCACTCTCTCTCTCTCTCACACACACACACACACACACTAGGGTGTGAGGAAGGTGGAAGAGTGGAATAAATTGCGTCTCCTGGATGAAGGAGAAAAAAAAGGGGAGGGGGTGCACGTTGTGCGGACGTGTGGTGGAGAGACAGAAGCAAAGAGAGAGACAGGGATGAAGCGAGATATATAGAGGATAGAGACAGAGAGGAGAGAGAGAGAGGGGGGGGGGCAGCGGGAAAAAAATTAGTGCGTGCTGGAGACAGCAGGGGGCGCAAGAGGAGAATAAACATACCAGGGAAGACGTGAAACAGAGAGAGGGAGAGACGAGGAGAGACAGAAACAGAGAGAGAGAGAGAGAGACAGAAACAGAGAGAGAGAGAGACAGAAACAGAGAGAGAGAGAGAGACATTCCTGCAGTGCGTCTCAGAGTGACGACAGGTTAAGTGCTCTGCACAAATTAACCGGCGCCTGCCTTCGGTCAAACGCACGCGGCGGGCCGTGACACCGACACGCACGCACCACGACGTGCAGCCGTCATGGCAGCCTGGAGAAACGCACGCACGATCGCATCCGCGCCGTCGGTTGGCATTCTTAGCGCGCTTGTAATCCATTTTATCTGATGTTTCGGTGACTTTGGGCACTGGGTGATTTGCATATGAATGGGAAAGGGAACCAACCAGTATATCTGTATGTTATGTACTGTATGTGCAAGACAGAGACAGTTGGAAAGATGGCACCACAAAGACAGGGCATAGAGAGAGTATGGTAAGAAATAGAGAGATGGGAGATAGTAGAGAGGGACTAGATTGGAGAGAGAGAAAGCGCAACTAAAGTTTGACACATTATAAATGTGTGTCACGGTGCCTGACCCACTAGACGACCAGGCTTCATAATATACACCTTCTGACCCACAGAACTACTTGATGGTGTGTGTGCGTGCGCGTGGCGTGCGTGTGTTCAGGAGGCAGTAGAGGATGACATTGTCATGACAGCAAGGTCTTAAATGGAAAGCCATAGAAACTGATGTGTGCATGTGTACGATGCACATGTGTATAGTGAGGGATGTGCAGAGAGGTGGAGACAGAGATCATTTATTATACACTAATGTGATGTTGATGTATTTCATTTGCACTGCTGACGCAATGTACTTTTTTTTTCTTCCAATTATTTATATATTTTTGTATTCGTGATCTTAGCAGCTTATTATATTGTAAAATGCTTTGTCAATATTGTTTATCATAACATTCATGCCAATAAAGCCAAATTAATTGCATTGAATTAAAAGAGAGAGAGAGAGAGAGAGGGGGTGGTGGGGGGCTGGAGAAATTACTCACAAATCAGGTCACAAACTCAACTCTCTGCCTCCCTGGAAATTGTAGACAGAAACACCAAATCTATTCAAACATCATAATACAATGAACCCACGCTCTGCTCATGTGCGCGTATGTGTGTGTGTGTGTGCATGTGAAGAACAATTGTGTTAAGACTCGTCCTCAGGATGTTCTTTCTTGTTAACATTGAACCAGAGGGGCCATTCTGCACGTGTGCGTGCGTGCGTGCGTGCGTGTGCACACACTAAATCAATATCTTCCCCTCAGACACACTTTGCCTGCAAATGCTTTGTTGCTTTACGTATAAACACCCACAAACATGCACACGTCAGACACACGTCGCCAAGTTATGCTACGGCTGATGGTGAGAGAGAGAGAACACGGCAGACGGCAAACCCTTTATGGACGGCACAGCAAATAAGGAATTGCATTTGCTATTGTGATGTTGCATTCCTTGCATACAAATTAATAAAAATGTATTCTATACAATTTATTTATTATTATATTTATTTATTTATATTATTTAGTGGCAAATGTTTTATGTAGATATTTTAGTACTGTAGCTAGTATTCTAGTGTACTTCCTTCTCATTGACAATGTTTTCTCCTTGAGTGAGGGAACCATGAACATCCGGCTGTAAATGCCGGAGGCTAAATGTTTATTTTTTATTGTTTACGTTGGACGGCATGCCATTTGCCATTGGAGGCGCGGGCGTTTTTGCACCGGCCACAACTTACTTTGCCGTCCTGCTCTCGTCCACTAACATGATATCCGGTTTGGCTCTCTCTCTCTCAAACACACACACACACACGCACAGCAGAAAATCTGACATGACATCGTCATACTTCTGCCATCCTCCTGTTGTGACACATTACCGGCTGGTGGAAGCAAGCAGCTCTGGGCCCGTGACACACACACCACATCAAGGCCTGGCATTACCACGACACCGCAGTGTGCTGTGACTCTTACATGGTGACACGAGGCACCCCTGATCTAAGGCTATTGTACATTCAGCTCGTCGGCAGCACCGCACACAGACAGCCGGGGGCGCGGTGACATTGAATCAGGTTCTGATAACGTACTCGCTCTCTCTCGCTGTAATTAGGTCAAGTACTGAATCACCCATGAACACAGAGACTCAGACAAACAATGAGGTATAGGCAAATGTAGAGAGAGATAAACACTCAAGATATACCTGTTTGAAATGCACACAAAGGGGAAACCTTTTATAAAAAATAATATCTCGACAATCTTCAACATAGTATCATAGGCAGGGATTCAATTGAACTCCTACATTTCAGTAGGCACGCTGTTAAAAATGATGTTGCGGCAGCCTCCCGGTCGTGAGTTAGGGCTCCCTCACATACATCCCAATTTATTAAACACTGATCATAGGTTACAGTAAGGCACAAAAACACTGACTGATTAAGGGGTGTAACTATATGTGTCTATGGGGATTGACTCACTTTTGGAGCCAGCCTCAAGTGGCCATTCGATAAACTGCATATTTTGGCAGTGGATTCAATTTTCATCACCGGAGGTTCCTGCTTGGACTTAACCCAGACGTATGTGTTGTGTGGTAGTTTTCCAGAATTTAGGTTCAACTTTATCCTTGACCAGGAACACCCTAGATGTCAATTGATTCTGAGACAGTGTTACTGACATAGATTGTTTGTATGCTGCGGGGCAATCAAGTATACTAACGATGAATACAACAAAACACCCCATGCAGGAAAAGTTCCTAATTACACTAATCCAAGGCCCCAGGAATGTTCTGAGGCAATGCATTAAATACTGTATGAGACCTCACTGGAGGGATTTATTATTCATTTTAAGTGCATACATATACATATATGTATATATGTATATAAATACACATTTGTTTAAATTAATTTATATATATATATATATATATAAATTAATTTACACAAATATGTATTTAGCTATTTTACCAGCCAAATTATGATATTAGCATACTTTAACATATGAAGAAATGATGGAATGATGGAAAAAGTCCCAATGACATGGTTTGCTTCAAGACACTCCAGTATGTAATATCAATATAGTATATTGAGTTTTATTCTTGCAGCTTTAAGATTAGATTGGACCTCATGTACTGCACACACAATAACAGGCTTTGTTACAGTAAAAACCAAGTATAGAATAGGCTAATTCACTGTACACAAGCATTTACAAACACACGCACAGTTATAATAATTGAAGGTAGAGTACCCTGTTTCATCTCTCTTTTTTAGTCTCTAGTTCTTAAAGCGCTTAACCTGCAAAGATAATTTAATCCTCCCACAGCTATTTTTCAGTTGCATCTATTTATAGACTGTGCTATAATCTCCTGTTGTCTGTATTTTCTTGCTAACAGTTGCTGTGGCACATTACATGGCAATTATGAGCATCACCTGCATCAACCCGCTTATTACATGTACTGTATGTTTTGAGGCAATTGAATAATTTTATTTACCTATAGTATGTTCAATTTAAGAGTTACTCAAAAGCGGATAATGGCACAGTTAGGAAAACAGAGTAGGTGTCAATTTGAGTCATAATCCAGTAATAAGGGGTTTATAGCAAACAGCAAGCAAAATGCATATTAACATCTAAAATACAATTTAATCAGAAGACCAAACCAACTACAAAGTCACATCTTGGGAAAAACATGGTTTAGGCTATAAGATTGAGATGATGTGTTCTATGGGATGTCCGGAACGTAACACTGAACACAATTGTGGAATAAAAGCTTATATTTGCCACAAATGGGCTGTTTGAGACATCATGTGTTATTTAGTCACACCAATGATATCCCTGTTTGATTGCTTTTTGAGCAGAATAAATCTTTGCCACATCCTGGGAATGTCAACCTATACATAAAGTACATCTTCTGTCATGTTTCCTATAATCACAATTGTACCGCATAGGCATTTGAGCAAATGCTATATAATTAAATGTGCGTATGTGTGAGCTTCCATGTTTGGGTGTGTACCTTTGAAATACTGTTTCTTGAGGAACTGCAGCTATGAGTGAAATCGTTTCCTGGGCTGAGATGAAACACAGTGTTCCTATCGCTGTATACTACAGTACAAACTACAGCCTAAGGAAAAATACCCAAAAAAGAAGAAAGAAATCACAAAACAAGCAAATATAAACAGCAGTCCCTATTAAGCACAAACTCAAAATATCATGTAAGGAAATATGCAAGCCAAGTGAATGTCACAAACAGAAGTGGAGAGATGTGATTTTAAGGTCATCTCCTTCAACACTGCATTTTGTTAGATGCAGACAACAACACATTGTTTTTTGAACAGCCACCTAGCCACCCCTCTCATGCACTTGCACAGAACTACTGATTATGTTATGATTTAAGAACTTTGTGCAACAGATTAACTGCAAGTCCTTAATGTTCTTAATGTCAATTTGTCATTGTCAATGTCAATTTATTTATATAGCACATTTTTAAAACAACCGTGGTTGACCAAAGTGCTGAACAAAGTAAAAACCAATGAGATAAATCAACTGTTTAAAAAACATATGTACAAGTAAAGGGAAAAACAAACAAAATGACAACATAGACGTTTGTACACATAAGTTGTAACAGACAAAAGAACAACATAGACAATAGTACAGGTAAGGTAACCAAACAAAATGACCACGTAAACATTCAGTGGCAGATCAGTTACAGTTAAAAGCCAAAGAAAAATAATGTGTCTTTAACATAGACTTAACCTTGTCCACACAAGAGAACCTCTGTCTTGCTTTCGTTAAGTTTAAGAAAATTTAAGGACATCCAGGATTTGATATACCTCAGACAATCCATTATCAGTTGCGCAGAGTCTTTGACAGGAGTTTTTATCGGCAAATAAATTTGTACATCGTCGGCAAAGCAATGAAAAGAGATGTTATATTTTCTAAAAATAGACCCCAAGGGCAGCATATACAGGGAAAATAGAACAGGTCCCAAAATAGAGCCTTGAGGGACCCCACGGGTAAGAGGTGCTGTGGTGGAGGAAAACTCGGCTATGTGGACCGAAAAACATCTATCAGTTAGATACGACAAACCATTTAAGAACCGTACCCTTTACCCTTAATTTAACAATGCACTGAGAACATAGACGGTATGGACAAACTCTCTGTGACGTCACCCATAACTGCTCAAGAATGGATTTGAACACATTGCTGTGCTGGCTCTGGCCGTCGCCATCTTTGCAGTACCTCACTGTGCCTGTAATGCCCCCTATCCACTAAAATTGGATAAATATATGGCTAATATAGTTCAACTGATGAGTTATCATCCTTCCGCCAGCGGTGTGCACTTTTGCATGTACGTGCGTTTACTGTCTGCCATGCTATGAAAGCAAGACAGAGGTTCTCTTGTGTGGACAAGGTTAAGTCTATGTTGTGTTTCATTTAATGGGCACGCACACATGCACACGTACGGCACGACATCACAACACAAGGCAAACAAAACAAAACAAAAAATGTGTTCTTTCTGTTTTTATAAAATGCGTAGCTTATTAGTGTAGGTGAAACAACGATGTCCTTACAATTATTTTGGTTTTCGAGAGCTGCTGAAATAAATTGAGAAATAGAAAATAGTCACATAAAAAAAATTTGATTTTACCTTGAGAGGTCAAACAGCAGAACCTTTAGTACTTAGTACTGAGCTGTTGTTTATGTAGCATGCAATGAATGATCACCTGACCTCTCTTCATTTAAATGAGAAACTAAGCCTCTCTTAGTTGCCTGTGACTCCCTTTTGCAGACAGCCTCAAGTGGCCATTAGAAGAACTGCAGCTTCAGCGTTGTATTCGTGTCTCAGCGTTCCTGCTTGCCTGAGAAATGATAAGCCTAGCAAGCTCCACCCAACTCAATTTTCCCTGAGATAGTCTGGAAACCATTTTTGCACAATCTCTTCCACACTGTAAGGTGGGTCAATCAGCCACCAGTGGGAATGGGATGATGTTGAAGTCAAGCGTGTAGACAGTGTCTGTGGTGATAGCATTAGAGTGATAAAATAAGATGCTTTAATAGGTAAAAAATGAACCCTAACTACTAAACATACAACTAAACATAATTATTTCGATTAGTTTCTTTAAATAAACAGATTTATTTTGCTTGTGTAAAATGTGCCTTAACATCTATTCACAGGGTGGATTATACTGAAATCCTTTTTCAAAAACACCAGCTCAGTAGTGTTGCACTAAGCAGCAGGTTATAAGCATGCATATGAGTTAATGGTTCTCTAATGATGTCTGGGATGTTGGCCTGTTTCCGAGAACTGCCTGCAAGGGGTTGGGACGGGTGGGATAAATCACCATCACATCTCGTGTATCTGTGTCAGTAGCAAGAAGCATCATCAAAGCTTTCATCCATTTGCAGTTTTTTATTTTTTATAGTTAGATTAATGAGGCTACTACCCAGTCTGCGTGTCAGGAAGGCTTTAAAGGACCCATTCCATGAAAAACAAGTATTTCTAGTTGTTTGTGGAATTAGCAATGTCGATGTGACACAGAGAAGTAGTAAGCCTTTCAAAGTGGACTGTTAGCTTCCTGGTCTGTATTGGCTAAAAAGGGAGAGGGTAGTGCTGGTCCAGGCTGGTTCATACTGGTTAGTGCTGGGGTAGTGTTGGTCCAGGCTGGTTCATACTGGTTAGTGCTGGTGTAGTGCTGGTCTAGCTGGTATACCAGTACAACAGCAACCAGCATGGGATGCCGGGATACCAGCAAACCAGCAACACATACCTTATGCTGGTGATCAGCAATGCTGGATTTTTTAGCAGTGATATCTTCATTTAATTTTAACCTTTCTTGTTTAATCGAATAGTCTATCACTTTGTGTTGTTACTAGCAGCTAGCAACCTATCTATCATAGCCCTGTAGCAGCAAGAACCCTTCATTCATTAATTATTACGTGCTTATGGGTACATGGCTGTTTAGCGGGCAAAGATGGCTGCGATGTTGTGCTATAATATAATTTAACCTTCATTCATGAAATAATGTGCTTAGTAGATGCATGGCTGGTTACGTAACACCATTCCTACACAGGGCTGTGTGACCAAGCTGCTGCTGTGTTGTTGACACAAACAACAATGAACTACATTCTGACGCCTGTATCCTTTACTGTAGTCTGGACGGTGGGGCGGAATTCATGCGCAATATTAACACCTTTAAAACACTGCTGAAATGAAACCATATGTGGTCAAAAAGACCAAAACCCATAAAACTATGTTCAAACCGCGTTTGAGTAGCCTGCACCAGTACTAGCAGTAACGCAGTCGTAGCCTCACGTCAACGCTGATACATGGAAGTCGGGGCGGGGTTTCCAGTGACATGTTAAATTGATAGCAACAGTCACTGAAACAGACAGTTATCTAAAGAGCTGTTGTATGATGTGTTATTCCACATAAACTATGTGGTATTGTCACCTAAGCTTGTGGTAATTTGCATTGAGAAGTCAATGAACTGTGTCAACAAGTGAAAAGGAGCATGAAATGACTCCTTTAAAATGACACGTAAATATATTTAAAAGGACATGCACAGTTCAACAGAAGTCTTCTCCTTACTGGTCTCTCAGCATGCAAGTGTACCAGTTGGGTGGTGCAATGCTCAAGACATTTGTCTTGCAAGAAGAAACAGTGCAGTGACTCGCAGAGGTGTTTAACAACGTGTGAAAGCTCACAGAAGAAACTTCAACCCTCAGTGATCTTCAGCCAAGGAGTAGAAAATGTAACATTATCATAATATAAATGTCATGCTCAATTGGCCAATTTGACACCAGCAAAATAGCACTGGGCATTCCACTACAACAATGTCATGCAAGCATCATCTCCCTCAAGGCAACAACTGGGGAAAATGTAAACTAGGCAAATGCATGTAACACATTTCACAGTGCATCTACACTACATACACACCAATCCAATGGTGAGATCTTGTTGGGGAAAACCATTTAACGTGATCTGTATTTAGAGGAAGAGATGGAATGTTTAATAAAGGTGGAAGACATACTAGTATAGGCTAAGAGATACCTGAGTGAAGGATGTTGGCTTTATGCTGGCACCTGTCAATATGCAGCATCTGATTGCAGTGAGATAACTACAGCACGTATAATAACCTATTAAATAATTTACAATCAGTGGATTACCTCTAATAACTGAGAAGTCAACAAGCCGGAGGTACAGCGCTATACCTCTAGCAGGTATCGGCTGTGATTTACGACGTTGCAGTAGAAGTGTTCAGGTTTCTTGATAACAGCCAGGGAGAGAGAGAGAGAGAGAGAGAGAGAGAGAGAGAGAGAGAGAGAGAGAGAGAGAGAGAAAAGAAGAGTGAATATAGCTGACTCCGGAGGTTTTTAAAGGCAAACCGAGAAAATTAGTATGTGACAACGGCCTGCTCCAACAGTTAATAACTTATGAGCTGGCCCATTTTCCTCCTGTCAAATGTTCTTTTCTATCGGTGTCTGCTGTTGGTCTTTCCGATTTCCCTACCCCTCTTATCATTGTTGCTCTCTCATTTACACCAATCCCAAGTCAGTCAACAAGT
This sequence comes from Typhlichthys subterraneus, assembly GCA_027564835.1. Classification (NCBI taxonomy): domain Eukaryota; kingdom Metazoa; phylum Chordata; class Actinopteri; order Percopsiformes; family Amblyopsidae; genus Typhlichthys; species Typhlichthys subterraneus. Next base: position 14,869 of record JAODUH010074037.1, read on the forward strand.
CGCTCTCTGTCCCTCTCTGTCCCTCTCCCTCTCTGTCTTTGTCTACCCATCTCTGCTCCTTCCTGGTGCTCCAATGAGATGGCACATTGGACATTTGGAGAAATAAAGGATGCCTTCTAGCTTCGGCTGGAA